>FAPJ01000866.1:1164-13913 GCA_001485985.1 Heliconius ethilla aerotome | reverse complement strand
TATTCCCTACTAATTCGTCTCAGCTCAAGGACAAACCTAGAACTGGGAGACCTGAAAAGACCTATCACAGAAAAACTCGATTTTAACCTCTATAACTTATATATAAGGTTCAATATATTATAATGTAGAGTCCACTTACTCCCTTATGAAATATTACCTTTGAGCTTTGAAAGCGAAATTTGTACCTGATGTAATTATTGTGTAATTTTGAGATTTATTACCTTGGGATAAAGCTAAAATTCAGTTGGTAGGGTTTCGTTTGATGATAGAGCGGGATAGAGCTATAGGATAGAAAGAGACGACTTGGTCCGTGACCTATCCTACTCACGAATGTTGAGTCCCGGAACCCCGCATTTTAACAAGTTGTCTAGACGTTTACGTTTGTGTGCGTTAGTTTTGTATGTGTGCGGTGCGTTAGTGTGCTCTTATCTTATTTGCTGTGTGCATGTGTGTGTGTGCGTCTGAATTATTAATTATTCTGGTGGTTAGGAATTTTCACGTACAACCCGACATGTCGAGGTGTTTGTTATATATATACATATACATATTTAAATACACACATATATATATGCATTTATATGAAATGATTTCTACTTGCTTATTATTATAAGCGCCATGTTTGGTTTAGCGCAGTGAAAATAAACTGAGCTCAAATGATGGTACTGAGTACAACACCTAAAATCTCCTCGCCAAGCTAAAGACGGCATTTCGATACTTTATTATTGCATAGTTTTAATATGTACTACTAAATATAGAAGTCAGTTTTAAAAGCCTAAACTTTAAATTTAGTTTTTGTTTATTAATATCTTGACTGTATGATTTATAAATAAATGACTGTCCTCTCTTGAAAAAAAAAACGCGGCGTTAAGTTCCACCTTCGAAAACATAATGACCAAAATAATACAAGTAATTAATTTAATAAAATATATTATATGTCCCAGCAATTACAACAGCCACGTACATATATATGAAATATTTGTATTTTCCCAGCGTTTTTTCATCGTCTGCGGTTAAAGGCTTAGTTCAGAATTCGCAGTAATATCACGCACCGTACATACGGGCCTAAACAAACAATACTCGATGAAATATTCAAAGTTTTGTGTGTGCTTCGAAATCTAGGCTTACTTTGAGCTTATGTATATACTATTTATGAATAGCCAGAAGGTAGGACTAATATTTACTAATATTTGTTATTGTAGCTTTTTTATATTAAATTATGTGACCGGAAAGTATAGTGATAAAACACTGGGTTGACTTTCCTTTTTTTTTCTATATATTGTTTTTAATAATGTTAACTATTAATAATATAATATTTACGTGTGATTTTTAATAGCTTCACGTAGTATCTCGTATATAGCGGGGTAGGCAGTGGAAAACTCGTGGTAAGATATTTTGTTCACTAAAATTTTGTAATTGGCTGAATTTGATGTCGCGCTTTACATACCGAAGCAGTATAATGAAAATAATTTAAATATAAACATTCCCCTAACGAAGAATCGAACTGACAACCTACAAGTCAAGTCTACAGTCATACGCTATTACCCCAAGTCCTCAAATGTATAATATATTTATAAAATATATTTTAGGCAAGCCCCACAGTTTCGTAACCCCCCCGCATACCTCGTACCACCCTTGTTGCATAAGTTCAGCAACCCGCCGTCCGGACGAAGAGGCTTTCAACTCACTTCCACCAGACAGACGAACTTTACAGTTAGATATTTAACATTATTATCAATATAGAGTACGATATTTAAATTAGGTTACAAGGTATATTTTTTACAGATATTGGGGGAACGTAGTGTATCCATTGGGTTCCCTTCACTGGTAATATAATACACTATATTATCAATTTTACATACATACATACATACAATTCCATCGGGCTGCCATGACGCAGGGTGTAAATGGCACGGTAGTGAGGCATAAAATGCCTCAAGAATTTGATGGCAAGATGGGAACGAAAGAGTTAATAGGAAACGCACTGTATGAACAGCAGGTTCTCTAGTTCTCCCTCTGTCTACTCTGCAATGGAAGGGATACAGAGAGGAGCTAAAAAAATACAAGTACAAATAGACGGTTCCCAGACTTATCCTAACTGTAAAAGTACAAAATTTATGCAATTAAATTAATTCATAAATATATAATTTAATATTAAAATCATAAAATTCCTATAGAATACGCAGAGTAAATGAAAATCTATATCTATATGTATATGTATATTTCTTTCATTTCAAACTTTATATTGTTTCATGAAAATTTTCTTATTACATTATTTCACGAAAGTCACAAATTTTCATGAAATAATGCAATACATATGATGACAATGTTAGAAATTTCATGTTTAAGCATACAGACATATTTATATAATATAAATAGTATAAGTAAAGTAATAGTTGGGATAATCCCGCTTCACAGTTATGCATTCGGGTTGGTGCCCCTTCGCCCGGACGCCAGACGAGGTGAACCTTTTAGTGACAAAACAATCTGTTTTGCTAAATATCTTTGTATTTTTTTGTATTATTTTCGACAAGATAGCCAAAGAGTCAACCGACGTTACGTAATAGGACGCGATGGTTATGGCGCATATTTCATTTCCTCGATTAGGAATCGAACCCACAAACTATCGCGTTAACAGTCGCATGCTTATGCCCCTTGGGTAACACTGGTCCCAGATTCATATTAAAAAGCAAAAACTCTCATATCTCTCTTATATAATAACTTAACAAAATTAAACCAAACTATCAGTCTAGTTTAGATAATATTCTGAATTGTCTGTATTCTAGGGATGCAGGCAGGTGACTGCCCTCACGACCAAACCCCAGACGAGGTGAAGGAAGATTTTATGAGACTTCCAGAAATTTTAACTTTTAACCTAAAGTATTAAATTGTTTTATTTAAAAATTCTTTAATTATAAAATCATTTTAAATTTGTTTATATAGACGACGTATTTAGTAAACGAACAAGTTCAATTACTGAACTAAAAAAAAAAACTTTTAAAACAAAAATGGTGTTTTGTTTTTCTAAAGTTAAGGAAATAAAACTAAAAATATCACATGACAAACACGTCACTTTTTTCTTTAGAAGTCTTCCGATTTTATAATTTTGAATTGCAGCCGTACATCACCAATACATAAAACCACGAAAAAGGCCGAAAACATTATACACATAAGGAGTATAAAATAAAAAAAACATTTGACTAAAATAAGCAAAAAGACAGAGAGTGAAGAGAGAGTGTTTTAACATTTCTCGGCCTACCCTGCAATGTTATTAAAATATTTTTCTCTCTATTTCAACAAAATAAATGTACGGCAAAATGTATGAAACATAAACAATATTATGCTCGAAATTAAATTTCCATAGCCTGTAGTCCAAACTTTAACATTCTATCGTCAAATGCGCGCAGTTCTCCGTCCTTTGCCCGGACTCCAGACGAGGTGAACGGGATCTTAATGTGACTTCCACAGGCTTAGAGTGAGATTACGTAGACTAGATATAGCACAGAGGCTTATTTATTATTGCTTTATATGAATATATTAGGATTTTTTTATTTAAATAGAACAAAACTTAAATATTTACAATTTATAGAAAGCGCACCACTTATTTTTTCAATTTAATGATTATTAAATTCCCTCCACTCCTGTCTGATTAGAAAGGAGTGGTTTATCTCTGGGTTCATTCTCACTAACTATTACATTGGCGATTAAATTAACTACTTCTCAATTTTTCCCACATAGCAGGCAGAGGATCCTAATGTGAAGACCACGTCATCCAATTTTCAAGACAGCGTGTTGAGTGGCTACCATAGCGGAGAAATAAAAAATAATTTACTATTTGAGATATATAGACAGAAATAATTATTTCATATTTTATATGAATTTCGTATAATATAGGTGAAATAACGTGCGAATAGACATGAAGGTCGTCTGGACCAGAATGGTCGGTGAAATCGATTTTATGTACGAAGCTATATGTATATGAAAATATATTTTGTATGTCATCTAGAAACATTATTTGCAAAGAAATTTGTTCCAGAGGCTATCAAATTAAATATTCTTGCTAATATATTTTTAAAAGCTAATCAATTTATGTAGCAATCGTGCAGAAAGCTCCAAGTACAATATAATTTCATAATAGTTGCTACAATAATAATTATTATTAAATTACTTTTTATTCTAAAAGAAAATTAAACAAAACTATTTCAAATCAAAAATGATAAAAGTTTCGTGGTTAGTTTATTTTATAATTACTTTATGAAATGTTCCTTGCTATTAAACAAGAACATAATATAGTTAAGATAACACCTGTCAAACCTCTACGCATTGCCCCGCTACGGCGTAGAGGACGCTACGGAGCTACGACCGGATGAAAGTCGTCGGATCGTCGACACCGCTGCCTGGCACTCGGATTTTGTAATATCAAAGAATATTTTACCACTTTATATAATTTAAGTGGGTAACATCGATTAGTAAAATAATAAAAGGTATAACTGAGTTTAAATTTTGCAAGAGAAATTTTTTAAAGGGTAAAAAATTATAAACGATTTTTTAGTTTAAACCTGTCTTAATATACTAATTTTCATGAATTCTACAAATTAGGTAGTAATCGGTATTTCGATCTCTGTTATAAATTAGTATTTATACGAGTAGTTCAGTTTAATCCCTAGGTTGCACTACGCTTTACAAGTGACCGCCCGACCTCTAGACTACCTTCCTACTGTGGAGAATGTCGTTGACCATATATGGTTTGTTAAATTTCTTTTTTTATTCAATATACAGAACAGAATGATTGAAAGAATGAAGAATAGTTATGGTCCGCATGTTTGTTTTCCTGAAATTTGTTATTTAAAGAAAAAATCAGTTTTTCCCGTTCTCCTTAGATTTCCGGGAAACCCTCTCTTAGTGCTCTCCTACACCTTAATACCAACTACATAGTCTAGAGTACAAACTAGAAGTACACCAATTTACAAAGATAATAGCTTGAATTTTATCCCGAGTGAACACAGAACTCGGCACCCATATTGACATACTTCTGTCGGTGTACTTAATATTTTACTTGGCTTTCATTTCGCATTTATGTTTTTATGGGATATACATACATACAATTATACTTAAGTAAGAGTTATTTATTTCAGTAGGTACCTATATAAATTTCTAGTAGTAAATTTCTGTTATTTGGCTGTAGTACACAAGGGCAAATCGACCTCTAGACTGGCGTGTCGATGACCAAAATTTTCCTCATATTGCGTAAACCTGAGTGAACTTAGATATAAGCTCCATGGCGGCGATCTGACGAAAGAGGGAATATTACTAATATTCATAAGTATATAAACTATTTTATATTTCGATAGACGTAAGTTCAGTTACAGAGTTAGGTCATTTATCCTATATATTTTTTATCTTTGGATTTTCGTAAGTAACATTGTATTTTTTTTATAGTTATGGATTTTTTGGGGCAATGCTTCATGAATCAGTAGTTTTTGAGATATGCACATTCAATGAAACAATTTACAGATAGTACAGAACAGCCGCATGTTTTTACGTTAACAAAAAATAAAACTTGTGACCTTTTTTCTAATAATTACGACCATTGCCAAACTTTAACAATAATATTACAACTAACACTCACAAACCTTTCATTTATTTTCTTATTTTGATTACGAAAAATATTTTAATAATAACTTCAAGTACAATATATTTTTTATTTTACTATTTTTGTATTAGATTTGTGCAACCTTTTAATTATTTACGAAATTGATCAAACAGTTATAAATATATATTAAAATATACTTTGAACGCAATAATTTCTGTAAAATCGCATATTCTGTAAGAACAAACTACACATTTTTTTATTTGCTTTCACTATTAGTAATATCAAGACGAAGACAATGAGCAGCGTTAAGTTACGCCTAATTTACTATGCATCTAAAATGAGCGTAAAGTAGAGTCATTTTGCGTATATATCTTGACACGTCCGTCGCAGATTCATAAAGATAAACTTAACCTAGTAACCTAGTGTTAAGACACTCTGTTCTCATTAATAGCCATCCGTTTCCTACTTTCTCCCGAATTCTAGAGGCAGAGAGTTTTTATTCCTCAATATCTATCAGTTCTTGTAACATGGTAAATAATATTTTATATCCCCTTCGGCCTACCTACAGCCTTTATGGGACGCGGCGCCCTCCAGACGGCGCGAGCGACGGCCCCGGGGCGCCCTCACAGTGCAATGTTCGCTTATTTAAGCTTTCAAAGCGTTTTGGATAGAATTGTCAGTTGTCAGATACAAAGTATAAATATTTTAGGGGACATTTTACGTAATTTAGGTTTAAAGTTAATTTTTATATATATATTTTTTTTTCCCACTGTGGTACTGTGGCGTTGAGTTCTGTCACTCAATATGCAATGTCTTGGAGAAAGGAGTGTCTTAATACTAATTTCCATTTGCCTAGCTAAAGTTCGAAATATTGTAATGCATTTAAAAAGTACTACAAAAACAACCATTTATATAACATCTAAAAACCAAAATGGTTTGTAATGATGTTAAAAAAGTTCTTAAATTACACAATTTTAATTTACAGTAAAGTTACATGATAAAAAAAAAATTAACACTGTTATTCACAGTAAATTTACAATAAAGTTAAATAATAAAATAAATAAATATACATTTAAATTTATATTTCTATTTCTTCGCTCTGGTGTCGAGGCAAAGCGCGGCGTTGAGTTCTGCCACTCAACACACAATGCCTCCAGAATTCGGCAGAAAGTGGGGAACAGAGTTTTATACTAGATACAGTTTTGATATTTGAATTATAAATATCGGAAGCTACATTAAACATATTCTTAATAAGTATTTTTCTTTAAAAATACTTATTAAGAATATATACAACCATTTTCCCGCTACGTTCAAATTTTTGTACGTTTTCTTAATAAATGATGAAATACACTGAATAGCAAGTACTCATGGATTGTTCGTGAATTATTGCGAAGTAGCTCTAGCAGTTGCATGTTAAACTCTTATTTACAATTCATTACATGCACCGAACCGTCGCTGGTGTACCAAGTTTAAACAAAAATAATATATAGATACAGATAATAATATAACCTTTACCACTTAACATGGAATGTCATGAAAATTCGATGGAAAATAGGCAAAGGAGTGCCTTATCTTGTCACTAGGTTCCCTCTTCCTACTCCATTAAAGGAAAACTTAAATTTAAAATTAAATCGCCTTTACGCTGTATCCCGCACACACCAGGGTAGGCAGAGGGAACCTAGTGTTAATACACACCGCTCCCTACAAGTTCCGCCACTCAACACGCAATGTTTCGATAACTCGGCGGAAAGTGGGCGAAGGAAGTGTCTCAATGGAAACGGAGTGCCTTCTCGGTTTTCTGAATTCCTCTCACGACACTACTAGGTGAGGGATATAGCATGAAGCTAAAAAAACCCTTGACTGAAATAGAGTATCAAGTGGGGGTAGAGGTAAAAATAATTGTCACTTATGTCAGTTAATAGACTAATTTTTCAAGTATTTTTTCAGTTATTCATTATAATATTTCAAAAAAAGTATTTTTTTATTTTTTTTCTACTGAATTTCATTTTCTTTACACCTAAAATACTAAAATATCACCCATTTATACTGCCATTCTATACAAGTATACAGTAATAAAACAGAATCATCGTAATACAAAACATAATTAAAATGAAACACGACCTTGCGGACGATCCGCTAAACTATCGTCAATAAGATAACCAGATTGAAAGACCTCAGTCGAGCGTCGAACCCAAACTAGGTCAATGCAGTGTCCTACTGACGTCACGTTAGAAATGTGTGGAGTGGCCGTGATGTTCTGTAGTACAGATTTGTCTATTATTTACGGAATATTCTGTTATTTGTGTGTAAAAGTTGTGTGTGCTATCAATATTGGAAGGTCTTTATGTTTATTGCACTTTTTGTTTGCGTTTTTTGGTATGAATTTGTTTTTTTTTATTTTTTTGTTTCTTTCTATTTTTCTGGAAGCAAAGATGGTAAATATGTATAAAACATTAGGTTCCCAGTTTCCCCTGCTATTTGCGGGATACAGCGTGGAGCTAAAAAAAGCTTGACACAATATAATACAGTTTTATAATATAGTAAATTTTTGGTACTAGTATCCTAAAAACTCATATTATTTAAAGTTTTTGCAGCATCGATTATTATTATAACGATTTTTGGTCTTATCCTCAGTTTCGTTCGTATACAATTGAACTGAGAGGAAAAGTACCTACAGATGGCGAATTCGCGTGTAATACACTTCTTTCCTTGCTTTAAAATTTATTACTTTTTAAAATTTTTATTAATTTATTAAATATTATATGATTCGTTTTATATGCAAAAAATGAGTAGAAATATATTGTTAAGGAACTGTATTCTCCACTTTCCGCCTTAGTTCAAAATAGCAAAACTCAACGCCGGGTTTCGTCTTTCCATATCGGGGTGTAAATATAGAAGTAACAAAAAATTATAAACAGAACAATAAAATAATAAATGACAATAAAATAGAGCAATATATATGTAAAAATATTAAATTCATGTATGTCAAAGTGTTATGTCACTAATTTTTTTACACAAAGAAATAATAATCATTTTTTTGACATAAAAATGCTGTTATAAAAATAACTATCACTATATAAAAAAATATTATTTTGACAAAATACAGATTATATAACCAATTTTAAAGTTAAATATAAGCCCTTCTTTACCTGTGCAAGTGACATATTTAAGGTATTATAAAGTAAAGCTGAAGTAGCCAAAAACACGACATTTGAAAGGTGAAGAGACCCATAGAGCCACCGCCTGACACTGTGTAGTCACGATATATTGCAACATTATATTCTAAACTTAAAAGGTAAATTTTACCCTAAGTTTAGTATAATTGAGGAAATATAGTATAAATTATTATATTTTATTAATTTGAATGTTTCACTATTTTGTTTTTTTTTGGCTTAAAAGCAATGACAACTTAGAGTTGAAATCTGTTCCCGAATTTCCAAGACAACGCTAGTTTTTTTTTGTTATATATGAGAAGAGGAAAATAAAAAAATCTTGTTTTCCGCAATATCACTAAACAAAATTAAAAGTATTATTAGAATATCAATGGGGTGGGCCTCATATCTTAGTGGTCTTAGACTTCTTTAAATTCCAACGGGAACGGTAAAAAATGCAATTCCATTTTCCATGTAAAAGTGTTTAGTTTTGCTAGTATTAACTCGATAAAAGTAACATTATCAGGGCGAGTGTCTCTGTGTCTCTGCTACCGCATTTGGGCAATCGGTTGAATGTAAAGAGCTTCCGTTCCACTTACAAAATACTACCGACGCGAGTTGCGCAATCGTAAGATCGCAAATAAAGCTAATTTTTAAATTATTTCTATATATTTTTAGTATAAAATATTAGTCAGTAATATCGAGATCTCAATCTATAGGCTACTAAAATTTAAAAGAGTTGGGCAAAGTTATTTCTGTACACACAAGGTAAGATTAATTTAAATTCATTTTGTAAAGATATTTTCCAGAGAAAAGGGAGAACTTAGTGTCAATCTGTTTCTCTATTTTAAGACACAGCGAAGAGACATAAAGCGCAGCGTTGCATTCCACCACTCAACTCCAAACTATTTAAAATTTGGGCGGTGCGTGGGAACCCTGTGTTTCAGCACCAGGTTCCCTTTGCCTACCCTGCCGGATGCAGGATACAACATGAAAATATATATCTATAATTCATACACAATTTAACTGAGTTAACACATGCAACTCATACATCCAACGAAAACGAAATAAACATACAAAATATTTCCAAATTTCCCTAGAAATGTCTCTACCCCCTATGTCAATAGTTAAATGACTGACAATTTAATAATAGCAAATATAAATAGTTATTAACAGTATGGATGGGAAGGAAGGAAACCACTCCGCAACACGACTAAGGACAGAGATCAGTGACCCTGCGAGGTCGGCCCATGTAAATGCAACTCTCAAGGCGCCTGGCCTACATTCCTGACCAACGCGAATGCATCTAACATACAAACTATTTCTATTCAAATAGAATTGAAAATCCTTTGGCATGGCCGCAAATGTAACATTGCTTATCAATTGCAGCTATGCAATTTTTATAGTCCTTATGTTGTTATAAATAAGGTTGCTTTTGATGTAAAAGTTGATAGGGACGGTGACACGAATGAGCTCCTTTTTAGCGTAATCGCTACAAAAAATGATTTGCCATATTGGTTCGTTGAAAGATGTTTATGTTTCAGTTTTTACTTGAAGTTGTAGAAGGTCTTTTTGAAATAGAAAAATGTGAGAAACTAGTGTTATTCTCAATGAATATAGTGTAAATAGTATATCTAATGAATTATATAATATATCGGTAGCTGATAATTGTTGTTGATTTTTTTAGTATTCCCAGATTTCAATGTTTCCTACATAACTACACACATATTTTAAGCGCTACATCCTAGTTTTTCCTGTTTTCGTAAGAGTTTCACGAAATCCTCTCTTAGTGCATAATCTACCTTTTTTAGCTTAGCAAGGGAGGCAGAGGGATCCTGGGCACCTTGTGCCAATCTACCAACATGATAAATTTAACTTTCTAAGCCCAATAAATAATTAGTTCGAAAAATTGCTTAAAAACTTACTTTTATACTTTTTCTCCATAGCAGTTAAAGCTGAGGGAACCAAGTGTTAAGACACTCCGTGTCCCACGCACATTGCGTGAAGAGTAAAGGAACCTTAATAAGACATACATTTTTTTAGCTACTACTGCAGTTCATCCCGCTCATAGAAGAGTAGGTAGGGGGAAGGTAATGTTAAGACACTCCATTCCCATTGAGATACTTCCATCATGAATTTTCCGCAGAATTCTGGAGACGTTGCGTGTTGAGTGGTGGAGCACAACGAGCGAGAAAATAAATTGATTTAAATATAATCATTCTCTCCAAGGGAAAACGCACCCACATCCATCACAAGTACAATCAGTGGCTGTTCCACTGAGCCCTGACGACCTCATCATTTAAACACGTAACAGTGCCCTCATTATCCCATCAATCCTACCACCACAAAAACATCCCACCACCACCCCCATCAATCCTACTACAATACAAATTCTAATACAAAAAATCAATTGACGCGTACAAAAGCTAACATAATTGGTAGAGTCGACCAACATATGATCACTAGAGGTCACTCCATGGAAGGGAGTAGAGTAAGTAGCCTTTCAAATTTACTACGCGTAAGTTACATAACGCGCGGCTTGCATCCTGTCCCACATTGGGAGGTGAACCGGTTACTTTGCACTTAGAATCTTTATTAATTTTGTTTTAGCTTCACGCTGTATCCCGCACTTATTAGGGTAGGCTGCGGGAACCTGGGAACCTAGTGGTACGATACTACGTCCCCATTCAGACGCTTCCATTCCCAATTTTCTGGCGAATTCTGGAGGTATTATATGTTGAATTGGGGAACTCAAACGCGCTTTGCCTGGTTACCAGAGCAAGGAAGGAAAATATTAAATAAGAATCTCGTATGTAGGAAAATGCATGCACTTTTGAATTGTCAAGTTATATGAAAATGTTAGTGGTGTCAGTCCTACAGGAAGCTAACGAGGGCTAGGAAGGCAGTTTCTACTGTACCTATACACGAATCGCGGTTATACCTATTGTGAGAATGATGGAGAAGGCAAACTATTTATTATATATACGTATGGAGAAGTTAAACTATTTGTTATGATACGCTTAAAGAAAAAATATAGAAATTACAAATAAATTGGACGGCGGTACTCAACGCAGTACTTTGTCTTACAATCGCAATATTTCCACGAATGGATGTGGAACTTATATTATTGAATTTATATATTATTTAATTAATTTCAATTGCGGAACCTTAGGGTTACTCAACTTAAAAAGTAGACGTAAACCGGACATGTGGCGTTGCGAAACCACCCGAGTACGAGACCTTGGCGCGTATGCTACACAACTATCAAAATACTTTTAGTTGTGGACAAATAATTTTAACACATTCATGTTGTTTTTTTCCTTAAATATAAAAGAAAAATGATAAAGAATATTTCTATAGTGTTATTCGAAATTAAAGAAAAATATATATATAAGAAAACGTATAAATTACAATTTAAACTTTTAGAAAACATTTAGATGTAGCGGGACTCGAACCCGCTTCCTTTGGAAATCCACCAAACCAGCTAGCTATATTCTAATTTCCAGTTTGCTTGTTGATTGGTATAGTATATATGGAGATGACATTACTGATATAAGTGACATCAATTCACAATAAACTAAATATGTCCGAAAAAGGAAAAATTCACGCTTTTTCACGTTAAACTATAATTTTCTAGAAAATCGATGACGGAAATATTTTTTTTATATGAATTTCTCTTCAACAATTGTGTAGTGACCAATGTTGTCATCCTTACAGGGTTTTTTTATCTATACATTCTAACCGCAATATGTGAGTTAGCGGAATGAACCTACAAATACGTATTCATACATTCCTTAGGGAAGCTTCGTGTTCAAAAATATTTTTCATATATATTATAACTTATAATATATATTTATAAAGGCCAGTCGTAGCGCAGAGGCACAAAGTGTGACTATAAAACCGACTGGTTGTGGATGGAGAAAGTGGGGAACGGAGTGTTACACTTGGTTCCATCTGCCTACCCTGCTGTGTGCGGGATACAGCGTGAAGGTCATTTAATTTAATTT
>FAPJ01000858.1:0-22230 GCA_001485985.1 Heliconius ethilla aerotome | reverse complement strand
TTTTTTTACAGATATTTTAAATGTTGATAGTGGCAAACCTAGAATACACTGCGGAATTTTATTATATACACGTATGGGACACGTATGGGCGTACATAGGAGTTACTTATAGGACGTAGGTGCTCACTAAGACGGGAATTTGCAACATTTGACTCTTAAGGGGTTTGGGGGTTGATAGTTTATATGTAACTTTGTTACAAGTGCTAAGAATGTAAAATTTTGCATGGGCATTTCTTCTAGGACGCAAGTGACACCTAAAGTGGACCCTCTAACCTGACAATATTTCCTAAATATATTTAATAAATGTTCGTATAGTTCAAGCAGGCGGCTAGTAACTTATATAATTTTACACGTAGCAGTATTTTTTTCTTTTTGTGTCAGAGTGTTAGTGTGTGTCAGAATAAAAAAAATTAAATGTTGAAATAAAATATATATCGGTCAAAGGGAATACAGCAACGAGTAAAATCAAGTTATAGATAACTTTTGTTGTTATTAGAAACAACGCAGTTTCGTCATTGTTATGCACCTTCAGTAACGACATTAACATACATGTTATGTCAAGATGCTGTTAATGTCATTCATATAAAATATCCACTGGCTTACTTACAACTGGGATGCATATTTTGATGAGTACATCTTAAGTTGTGTGGTCAGTAGTGGCGAAAGGTCACAGGCAAAAGCGACAGGTTGTGGGTTCAATTCCCACTCGAAGAGAAAACAAAATAAAATACTAGTGAAAGTATATACAATACTTATATACTTAGTTATTTAACTAATTATATATATTATAAACTAAATAGTTAATAATATTTTCGTACAAGTATGTATGGAATCATTATTCAATGTAAATAGATAAATTTATTTATCTCGGAGCGTTCTCAGTATGAGTCAATGAATCGTACTCCTTTAAATATAAATCAGAGGGCAAAAAAGCATATCATTATCGCTATGTTTTACCGACACAAATTTATTCATATTTCATTTAAGCTGGAAACAGTTTACCTAATGTAACTGTAGAAAAAAAATCTATAGTTACACATAACAATTTGAGAAATCTGTTAATGGTCACATTTCTAAATATAATAGAACCCAAAACAATTATTATTAACTCATTTGTCTGTACTCAGTTCGTTTATTGTCAATGCGTTTGTTCACGCTAGAATCGGCTTAACCAATTTAAGTTCCCTTCACCCAAACTTCTCTTATTAATTAGTGTTTGTTTAATTTAAATTTGGTTCATAAAGAAAAAAGTTGTCAATGTAAAGTATATGGCTATTAAGTTGGATAAAATTGATACGAAATATTTTTATATTGAATTGGCTGAAATTTTAGATTTCAGTGTAATGAATATTGCGTTTAAAATAATAATGTTGTTGTTGAAATAAATGATTGCGAATTACTAGCGGGCAAAGCCGCGAGCGAGGCGCTAGTCCGTTCTCCGTACAGAGATAAGGCATTAAAGAAAACTCCAATTGGGTCGTTTGCTTCATCACAAGTTATTAAGGAAAATTAAACATGTATTCTAATATATAAAACATTTTATATGAATATGCTGTTTAAAATATACCAAGATATGGGATTATTGGGTCTTTTTAAGTGATGAAACCAGCTGTGTTAACATGATATATTTCAAAAATATTTAAATAGTAAATTCTATATTTTTGTCTCTGAAAATAGTAATATTACCAGTATTATTATTAATACTTATGTAAATATAAGTAATGCATAACATTCACAATGCAAGTTTGATATTATCTTGTGGTAAAAGTAAACTTCATTTGTTTACTTTCGTCTACTAACTTCTATTTTACTACCTTAGGATTAGATTTTCCAAAATTCATTTCTAGGTGTTCATGTACTCTCTATTAAAGAATTATCTGCAAAATGTAAACATCCTTACAAGAATGTTAGGAATTCCATAAGATGATTGAGTATAAATGAACTAATGATGTTGTGAATTAACATTTTGTCTACAATAGAAGTGTAAACACACAATAAAAGATTATAAGGATATGAGATTGAATTATTATTTATCATTTAACTATTTATTAAATTACAATTATTTTATCTTAAAATGTTACAAATTATACTAATTCAAAATTATTATTTAGCTGTAAAATGACAAAATATATTTTACATATTATAAAACAATGGTTTTAACAAGTCATACAGATAACTGGTTTTTACAAAGGATGTCTCACATTTTACTGCTGAATCATTTCAATAATAAAATGTGCAACAATAAAAGAGTAAGAAGTACAGGCCTATATTAATAAATAGCGGGCGCCCGCGGCTTCGCCTGCTTGAACTACATGATTATTCATTTAATAAACAGAATTAACTGACAACTGTAATCACTTCTAATATGTTTTTTTTCTACATTATCTTAATTTCTATAAGGATTTTTGATTGTTTAGAAATTAACAAATACAACCAATGTTGATACTAGTATTGTGTGATTGTTATATTTATAATAATATACATAGAGCATTGATATGCAAAGCTAATTATTTATTATACTGTCTCGTGTATAAGAGGGTAGAAATAAATGAAAAAAACTATACAAGAATTGTGTGAATCAGGGGATGCATGAGAGTCCATTAAAGATCGTACTTATTCTTCAGGGGCGAGGCAAAATCTTCAATAATATACCTATCATTATAAAATATACCTAAACTGTTACCTAGCTTGCATTAATTTAAATTATTAGGTAAGAATAATAACCTCATTTCATTTAACACTGACCAAGCAGAACAACTATTCCGAAGCCATTATATTCATATGTCTTAAGGTTTAGCTGGCTGTCGTTCAATTTTCCCCAAGGCAGTATATTTATATATAGTTTAGACAGGCTGTTCAGGTTCCACATCAGGTATCCAAATTCATTCATTCAAAATAAAATATAGCCTAGATTTTGCCTAGACATAATAGCTATACAACCAAAAAAGTTTCATTCAAAGCCGTCCAGTAGTTCTGAAGATTAGCGTGTACAGACATACAAATAAACAGACAAACATACAATTTTTTTTGTACATTTGGGCTCTATTACTATTCCTAAACTCCCCTCAATTATTATTTTGTAAATTTATTCAATGTACAGACGGGCCATTTTTACTCTCTTATTATATGTATACATATGTATTTTATTTAGTAGTTTGTAAATGATATAATAATATAATCAAAAATATCTACTATACTATATACTTTATAATTTGATCAAGGTGTTCAAGAAAATAGTTTTAAAATATGCTAGAAAAAACGTAAAGGAAACTTTCGTTTTAATAAATTAACCTTACTATTTCTTTTCCTTACTTTAATAGTAATTCATATTTCGTTTCTAAAAACAACTTCATTGTATGTGACATTTTAGCTAAATATTTTACAAAGGGGTATGGTAAGGTATGTTTTAATAATAACCACTGGATTGCTATGACTTGTATAACAATCATAACTACAATGTATCCATTTATATAAACAAAATTTTTTACTTAGCTGGACTGGTTTTTAATCTTGTTAAGATAAAAAAAGCTATTACAAAAATATAAATTATGTTCAAAATACTTACTTTCAGTCTCATTTGTCATTTTTGTGCTGTTGGCGGTGTTGTTAGCTGCACCTGAATGGGCGTTCGTAGAGTTTGAGGTGATAGCATAGGCATTGGTCGACTCAACATCTCGACGGACTCTACTATTCTCATATGCTATAAACTCTGGTGCTATTCTGCTGCTGTGACTCACTGGACTGTTGTGGACAGTGTATTCTAAGTTGGCTAAAAATACGTAAAAAAAGGGTAAATACATTTACCTATCTATCTACATATAAATAAATTGTATAATTTTTTTGTTTCACACTATGCCACAACAGACTAAGTTAAAAACTAAAAGTATTATAAAATATAACAAAATAAATAAATAGAAAAATAATGTAAAAAAAAATAAATGATGCTGTTTTTTCCACATTATAGTTGAACAATTATATATAGACTGCTTCAACTAACTAATAGTGTGAGCAATAATAATGTAGCTTTAATTGCTTGTTATATCATGAGCAATATAATCTTAATTGAAACAGCAGGAAGGAACTATTATGTTTATAAATGAATACAAGTACAGAGAAATTATAGAAAAGAATAAATAGAAAGAAAAAGTCATCTACAACAACAAGATGGAGGGTTGCATTGAGTTAGTCAACATGCAAATGTGTCCTTGTTTCCAAAATTGCACATGAGGATCTATCGCATCTTCTGTGTGCACAATGTGAAACATTTTTTTTAAATAACCCAGCAATATTAGTGTGAAATTGGCATACTTGCAATCAGCTATTGCTATAATTATTATGAGATTAGTTTGAATTGTCTTGACAGCATGTAATAAACTTATATGTATGTATATCACAGGCCAAAGGTAACCTAAATGTAAACTCTAAAGTCTTCAAGAACATGAAATTCTAAAAGAAATACCTTTTCACAGTTTACATCACAGAATTTGGTACTTGTTATTTTGTTTTAATTTAAACTACAACATGAAATAAACTAACACATCAAAGATTAGTTTTATTCCTTAAAATAATTAATTAGATTCATAAATTCTATTAAGTAAAAAATAGCTTGTTATATTTACTATATTCATAATGTTTAAAGCTTTTTTTCAATATTGTTAACCCTATAAAAAGATAAAATTTTGTTATAATAAAAGTATTTACACAAGTCTACATTTTTTTAGTAATATTCCCAGTTTGTTTCTAGGGTTTTAGCAGGGTAGGAAAATATATATTTTTTAAAAACATTGAAACGGCATAACCCTGGAGGACGTTTTCACTTAACATATAAGGTAAAGGATAATAATTTAATAATTTCATTGCTCTGAGTGGTATTTAAACCTACAACTAATTGTTTTAAAATGTTGTTAGCTTTAATAAGGTATAATATTCATTACTCTTGTGTTCAGTGTTATAATCACTTGTTTCCTGTACATTCCCAGAATGGAAACTATTCTTTGTATACAAAATGTACAAAGAATAATTGTTAGTGTAGGAAATGTCTTAATTTTTACTCATTAATCATCCCTAAACATGTTTGATAAAAATATATATTTATATTATTTCTTAATCAGAATATATAATATACACAATGATTTAAGATTTGGAAAGATTATAGTATGATATTTAAAAGAATTAAGGTTGCAATATGAAAGCTTTGTCAATTCAATACAATGATAATTTAATAAATATGAATGGCTTTGACAATTCAAACATTCATAAACTAAATGTACCACATACCTTAAGTTGGCTTTTAAGAAGTTGTACTAATGTATATAGAATTATTAAATTATTGTTGATTTATGTTTTGTCAATTATTAATCTTAATTACAATATTTTAAAAGCGTAATTTAAACGTTATATATTGCATTTTATCTATTTATTTACTCTTATATTAACCGTATAGAAATAAGAATGTTATACCATTTTAATGAATCTTTAATACTCATCAAGCTAATGATTATCATTTAGAATAATTGTTTTTTCCATTATTTACGTCATCATCTCAGAATTCAAAGACAATAAAATGAATGTTGTGCAAATAATTGTAATATAATCCTTACCTGTTGCAACAAAGGTAAATGAAAACGAAATAACTAGCAGAGTTTTCATTAAACCAATTTTCCCCTTTACTTCGAAGAAATCCATGTTCACACAATTTAAAAAGTCTCTGAATGTTTTTTTACAGTAACGTCATTTAGATTTTTGATTTGACGTTATCCACGCTGGCGTACTAAAACCGTTCTTCGTATAACAAAGCACTACCGAAACCGATGTAGATACAGAATCGGGAATACCTACAGTTACGGTTGATGGAAACTTACAACATAAATTATTACTAATCTAAACGATAGTTTAATTTATAATATTTTTTTATCCTTTATTTACTAAAAAAAATTGAATTATTTTATCGATGATAAAATGAAAAAAAAAAACCCTATAGAACCTAACCAAGGTGCATGAGTAATATTTTGCAATAGTAGCGTACCGTATATATTCTATAGATCTTGCTTACAATCTGTCATTCTTATTTCTTATTCTTAATTCTTATCTGTGATGATTTAAGTTAGCAATCGTTGCCAATCCTCGCTAAATATTATTATTTACAATTATTTGCAATTATTTGTCGGAGTAAAAAGTTTAATCTCAGATGAATTAAATATAAGTAGAAATTTTATACATTAAGATTATAGCTAATATAATTTTATTGATAAATAATTAAAACTAGGTTACTCCTATAAGAAATCACGCTAATCAAGTTTTTAATACGTTTGTTGACAAGTTTCTGTAAGATTCATCAATATTGAACTTTGGTACTCCAACCAAAGTTTTTCAGCTACACCAGTGAAAGGTATCCATGCCTCAATGAACTGGTTAAACAATATCAGGTATGTTCACAAACTGAACTGAATATAAATACTTGCCACTATTTTATAAATTCATATAAAGTATTATTGTTTAAATTGTTACCCAATATCACTTTCACTATAATAATTTTAATTTATGATTTTAGATACCAGAGATTGACAATCAGTATTTAGACATGAATGGTATTATACATAGCTGTTCTCATGAAGATGACTTGAATCCACATATTCGTATAACAGAAGAGAAGATATTTAAAGATATTTTTCATTACATTAGTATTCTATTTCAAATTATAAAACCTAAGAAATTGTTCTTTATGGCTATTGATGGTATCGCTCCTAGAGCAAAAATGAATCAGCAACGAGGATGAAGGTAATATTTTCAATGTGGTTTACATTACCATTTACTTTAAAATCTATAAACACACCTTCAATTAATATAAAACATTAATATTTTGATAGATTTAGATCAGCAAGGGAAGCTGAAAAGCTAGAAGAAAAAGTTAAATCTAAAGGTAATAATTTAAATTTGACAAATAATTTCTATATATAAATTCACATTTTTTCATTGCATAAATATATTATTATGATTTACTTATAATTTAAATGTGTTTGCTTTTTATTTTTCTCAGGTGAAGTTCTACCAACAGAGAAAAGATTTGATAGTAACTGTATAACTCCTGGAACAGTTTTTATGGTGTGTCTACATGAACAACTTAAATATTTTGTTAAGGAAAAGATATCTGACTGACCCATTATGGGGTAAAGTAAAAGTTATACTCTCTGGACATGAAGTAAGTACTTTTTTATAGACATATGATTTTTATTTATATTATATACAGGTTGGGAGTATCTGCCCTCCTTTTACGGGAGCAGCATATAGGGTACAAGATACAGTCTTCTTCCTGGCATTAATCCCGGCTATTGTCAGGGTCTGCTTGCAAGATACAGTGTGAAGACAAAAAAAAACAAAATATTTTTCTTTTTCAGGTTACACAACATCAAGGAACATCAACACCACAAAAAAAGAAGAAACCAAGAATAGCTGCAAATCTACCATTCGAAATGACTTTCAAATGGATTAAACATTATATAATTATTTTCTTATGTATTAATGTTGTAATAAAACAAATAAATTTTTTAACTTATGAACTCCAATTTATTCTTTTTTTTTTTTTTCGGTCTTGAGGTTAATGCTGTTAGCCCTATAGGCCTTTACAGCGACACCGGGTGGGGAGGGAAGAGGTTCTCTGTCCCTGAGAATATGCAGAGAATATGCCTGTGGGAACAATTTCCCCCCAATTTATTCCTTGACCTTGATATGTCTAGCCTCGATGCCAAACCGAATTTCGATGTTTGGAAAACCTAACACTCGACCATCCTGACCTCGTGCATGTCCTTATGCACGTAGTCTTACCTAACACTTTGCATGGAGGCTAGATTAACAATAATTACTTATTTCTAAATAACTACTAATACATACACATTTTAAAATAAACTTTACATAAACTTTGCATTAAACATCATCTATAAATGTGCCAATGATGAATGCTGTATTACTAGAGGGAAAGTCAGAGAGAACGGAGCGCCAAACACTATGGTCTACATACTACTTTCATCTCGTTCACTGTTATCAACTTCTTCATACATGCTGGGGCGTCCTTGTGCTTTTAACGTGAGCTTTCTCCAGTATCTTTGATGCTGTGTTTTCAAAGGTCAACCGAGGTCTCCCCCCCCTACTTTTGTTACCGCTCACTTTTCCCGGACGATTATCAGTCCTAAGCGAGGTTTAAGCATCATGCCTTTGTATAAAGACAAAGGTTCACAGACACACTGCAAGCAAGAGGGCTATCAATTTCAATAACTTGTATAGTAAAATTTATACCTACTAAAATATTAACAAGAAGAATGAAGGAAAGAATCGAAAGGCTGCTATGGCACGTCCAGGGAGGCTGTAGACCTGAGAGGATCACGGGTTTTTTTTGGTCCTAAGCCAAGAATTTACACGAACAGAAATATGTCTAATTTTTAGGACTACAGCCTCAGGTCAGACCCATCCATCTACTCTAAAAGCCATTAATCAGTCTCCAACCATCATCATTTATATAAGCAGTAAGTAGGTTAGATAATGTCTTTTCGTGGCAATATTTAAAACAAAAACTCGAGCGATCAATAACATAATTTTTATAAACTTTTTTTGCGATCGATGTTTTTTTTTTGTTTGTTTATTATGTTTTGTACACCTGAATTATAAGCACGTGAAAATAGCATAAAAAATAATAATATAGTTTAATTGCGAATATTTTTGAAAATAAATTAGCTAAGAATACCTACAACAAATCTCATAGTAAAATAATCTTTTAAAGGTTTTTTTCTTAAAATGTAGTTTTGTACACAATTACTTAATCATTAAACTTGTCTTGACTACTTGTTTATTATTTAGTTATTTAATATGATATTGATTTTCTTAAAATAATTTACTATTAATGAGTTTACATTATGGTTGATGATGATGATGGATATTGAAATTTGTGCGTTTCGGACGTACGGAGTTGTGACAAAAGCTACCATTACGCGCTAGCTATAAATCTTATTTTCACCCATATCTTATAGTTACTAAATTTCAAAGAACTCTGTAAAATTTAAACGCGTCCCGAATGTTAAACCTTTTATTTTGCACTCAGTAATTTTTATTCCAAAATCCGCATAGATTTTAGTTTCGTTTCTTTCTATTTTAGACAAATAAGTATGTACCTAAGTATGCACTTGTTTTATTTCATAAGTCTAATTTAAAAAATAAAAACATTATGATCTATTTAGATCCATCTATTTAGATGGCTACCAAAAAATATTTTAAAGCAATAGGGACATAATCCGACCCACACCAAATAAATAATCTTGTAAATATGATAACGCCAATCTGGCGAAGGAAAGCCTGAAAACAGAAATAAGATTCATTCATCCACGCACGTAAAGCATCATTTTAACAATTCATAAATTACACATTTGAACTTCGTTCGAATTGGTATACAAGTAAATAAAGAACAAATATTAAATACTAGAAACGTTTTTAATTTTGTTATATCGTTTATAAAAGCAGTGATAGTTCTAAATGATGCAAGCTTTATATAAATTTAATTTAAATAGAAAAACATTTATGTAACCTGTGCCAAGAATTTAATTAATTTCTTATTAAATCCAACATATGCTTCTGAAATCATGTCAACAATTTGTTTTATTTGCACCAATATCTAGCAATTCTAAAATAAACGATTAAACAATATACATTTTTAATATTCTTCTCCACCCTCGCCCTCGCCTTCTCCAGAATCCATGCCAACCTCTTCATAGTCTTTTTCCAAAGCAGCTAAATCTTCTCGTGCTTCAGAAAATTCTCCTTCTTCCATACCTTCACCTACATACCAATGCACAAAAGCTCGTTTTGCGTACATTAAGTCAAACTTGTGATTTAACCGAGACCATGCCTCTGCAATTGCAGTTGTATTCGAGAGCATACAAACTGCTCGCTGTACTTTCGCTAAATCACCTCCTGGGACCACAGTGGGTGGCTGATAATTTATGCCTACTTTGAATCCTGTGGGGCACCAATCTACAAACTGAATCGTACGTTTTGTTTTAATTGTTCCAATAGCAGCATTGACATCTTTAGGTACCACATCACCTCGATACAGCATACAACAAGCCATATATTTTCCGTGTCGAGGGTCGCATTTTACCATTTGGTTTGCCGGTTCGAAACAAGCATTGGTAATTTCAGCGACTGATAATTGTTCGTGGTAGGCTTTCTCAGCAGATATGACTGGGGCATATGTTACTAAAGGAAAATGAATACGAGGATATGGTACCAAATTGGTTTGAAATTCCGTAAGATCTACATTTAGCGCTCCATCAAAACGTAAAGATGCTGTAATAGATGAAACTATTTGTCCGATTAGTCTATTTAAGTTGGTATAAGTTGGTCTTTCTATATCCAGATTTCTCCTACAAATGTCGTATATTGCTTCATTATCAACCATAAAAGCAGCATCAGAATGCTCTAAAGTAGTGTGTGTGGTTAAAATAGAATTGTAAGGTTCGACTACAGCCGTAGAAATTTGCGGCGCAGGATAGATTGCAAATTCCAATTTAGATTTTTTTCCATAATCTACTGACAGGCGTTCCATTAGGAGAGAGGCAAAGCCAGAGCCGGTACCTCCTCCAAAAGAATGAAATATAAGGAACCCTTGTAATCCTGTACATTGATCGGCTAATTTACGGACTCTGTCCAAAACAAGGTCCACAATTTCCTTTCCAATAGTATAATGTCCTCTAGCGTAATTATTGGCTGCATCTTCCTTTCCAGTGATCAACTGTTCAGGATGGAACAATTGTCTGTAAGTGCCAGTACGTACCTCATCTACTACTGTGGGTTCTAAATCAATAAACACTGCTCTAGGAACATGTTTTCCTGCACCTGTTTCGCTAAAAAACGTGTTAAAAGAGTCATCGCCACCTCCAACGGTTTTATCTGATGGCATTTGTCCATCCGGTTGAATTCCATGTTCCAAGCAATACAGCTCCCAGCAAGCATTTCCAATTTGCACGCCTGCTTGTCCAGCATGTATTGAAATGCATTCACGCATATTTGTGCTATTAGTTGCTTGTTAAATTTATGAAAAACTATGATCTTTATACAAAAGAGTGAACTATCAGACTGAACTTGAATAACGATTGAATATTGGCATAGAATGAATATGTTCTTATTTTAAATTCATGTGTCTTTTTTTAAATTGCCAGGAAAAGTTTAAGAGTTTGAAAACTGGCAGTTTTACTTCATATAAATAATTAATTACAATTCTGTGTGTATTCTAAGCTGAATATATTACATTTTTAGAAATATAATTTATTTTTAGAAATGTAATCCATTTGATTTCATATTATATAACATTTCTAAAATATACTGTGAGTAAATGTGTTCTGTGGTTTTGACACAAATAAGAATAACAAAGTTCAGTTAAGTGTTGCAAGTCACCCGTCTCAGCTGATCAGATCAGCCGTCAGAGTTGTAATTGCAAAAACTTTTAAATGGCTTACAACAAAAATATACATTGTTTTATATTTTATTTAAATTTAAAATACCTAATAAATAAATTATAAAATTATTTTTATGTAATTATTTTCTTTTTATTGAATTTAAAATAAAAATATAAGAAAACGAAATATTGTATTTTGTAACGACATCTACTCTCTCTCTCTCTTAATGTTGATTGAATGTTTGTGTTTCCTTTATGTACATTTTTATGTATATCTATTAGATATAAAATATTAGGCTATAGACTAACATATATTTGATTACCCATGCTTACGTATATACTCAAATTATATATATTTTTTAATTTTATAGGTGAAGGCAGCACTTTGACTAGACGTCTTTTTGACATGCATTCTCCTATTGTGTAAAATCCTTTTTTTTCACCGTACAATCTCCTTTGTATGTTCTCCAATCTCCATAGAACAAGACGTTGGCAAAGTGATTAGTGCTCAACTGGCACGCTCGAAATGCCATAAATTGAACTGACCGAAGATAAGTACTTAACTTTATCAGTATCATTTAATTATTATCACTTAAAAATATACAATTATTTTTTTCAAATAATAAAGAATTATTTCTGAACAAATTACAATTATGTCTGAAGAAAATGTTGAAAAGTGGGCTAGAGAAGGGCAAAACAAAGGTTCGCTATAATTCTTCATTTATTTACTAATTCAAAATTTATAATTAAAGAATAGAAGGCTAGTATTATTTCATTGTTGCTATTTTCAGACTACTATATGTCTACAAGTTGTTCTAGTTTTGAAATGTTAGATCCTCATGATCCTGTAATAAGTCGTCTCGCCACTCAACTTTTTAAAAAGACTAATGATTATTTGCAAGGTGAAATGGCAGCTGGACAGGTAATTAAAATATTTTATATCTTTATTCTATAATATAACACCTAAATCATATTTATTATTTAAGGATCACTACACTCTTCTGGAAGAAATCAACAGATTGGCAATAACTAAATATGCTGATCTAAGAAACTTAACAGTTAACCTGAGCAAGACCTTAAATGAATGCAATGAAATGTGTAAGTTAAATAACATTTGAAACCAGTACAGTACAGTGTGGGCTTGTCAACCATTTTGTTTCATAATGATATACACAATTTTTATTTTTCAGACAATGCTCTTATTAAACCATTACTTCTTCAAATAGACCAAATAGACATACAAGTGTCCCAATTTGAAGCTAATGCTTATAGATTGGACAGTTACACAAAGCAATTAAAGGCCCGCTTTACAGAATTGGAAGAAAAATGAACAATATTCAGAGAAATTCTTTTGCAATTTTATGTAAACATATTTTATATATGTCTAAATCAATTTTGTATATTCCAAATCTATTTATATATACTCTAGAAAATAGCTTTCCACCATGTCTACCGGCAATTGTTGTTACTTAAAATTACATCTGTTGCATCACACATTTACTGTGTGTCTGTAAATGTGAGGGTTGTATGCTGTATTCAACATATTCAAATCTTTATTAGCAAAGTGCTTATTTTACAAGCATATTGAACTAATGAAGTTTTTATAAATTTCAAATGTTATTCAAAATAAATTCAAATATAGTTATAATAAAATATTGTGTTTACAGACACTTCACTGTGCCACTATGATTTAAATTATATTATTTGTAGAGAATTCTCTTTAGTATATATGCATAATTAAAATATTATAAAATGAAATGATAAGAATATAATATATATTGACAAGATGACAAGATATATAATATATATTGACATGGCTAGATTATGATTTAAAGAAATAACCTCTAGATGGTTTTATATGACTTTATATGAATAATTTTATTTGAGTATATATGAATAATTAATAAATAAAATGAAATGACAAGAATATTATGACAAGATGACAATTTGTATTAATATATATTGATCATGGCTAGTTTATGATTCAAAGCAATAACCTATAGATGTTTTTTTTTTCAATTTATGTAATTAGTTAAAATATATAAAAATATTTATTTACCATTTCAAACTTAAAATATATTTGATGACCTACATATTGTTACCAATGTATATTAGTTAATTTTATTATTTAAATGTAATGTAATGCAAATTTTGTTAATGTATAATGCAATTTAGTACTTCATTTTTATTTTTATTCTCCATTTATTAAGGAATAATACTAATAATAATAATATATATTTTTTTATAATGAATTATCTATTGGAGACACATAGTTTTAACTTAGTTAAATATATATATGCATAACTTTTGTTGTATAATTATAATAAGTTCTTTATTTCATTTGTCTCTTACAAAAATTTTTAGTAATATATTATGTACAAGTCAAGCTTAAAGATATTATTAATAAAAAATATTTTATATGAATTATAATTTAGGTGTTAGTTATTGTTATTATTAGATTAGTTTTGAGCTTGAGTATCCCCAAGATAATTTAGTTTAGTCCACCTTCATTCAAATCTTTTCTTATATATAATAAAATAAAATGTGCATAATTATAGTACAGAAATAAAATATAATGTATTTGTGTATAATGTACTTTTGTTTTGTATTGTAATCCATCGAAGGATCAACGGTTGTCTATGGATAGAGGACCTCAGTACCTATGCATTTCACCCTCATGTATGTTCAGCGGTTTTCAGTAGTACAGTAGATATTTGAGAATTTGTAATTTTTACAAAAAATAGGATTCTTGAAGAAAATTCAAAATGCAACCCGACCGTTGGGTCTGCGTTCGTGATTTTTTTCTTAATATAGCTCAACAGTAGCTTTTGCATCATTATAGTTTGAACACATTTCGCATCTTTTTATATTTTGCAAATATTGAGCAAAATTGCCACCCAAACAACTCACACAAAAACAAATACGAAAATTTACTTATTATTGGTCAAAAGTGTGTTTCGTTGTAGATAATGCTACGTTTTGCACTAACGTGGACGACACGGTGATCCCAGCGAAGTAGTTTGTAATTGTAGTTATCGAGTAAGACGGATTGGATGTGGCGGATCCTCCCCCTGGTAGTGTGTGGTACTGGTAACCCTCTCCCTTCCATTCTAAACTACAAAGCTCGAAATGGGCCCCCTAAAGCAAATCAAGTAATACCTACCTAGAGTAATAGTACCTACTATTTCGTCAAAATGTTCCATTTTTCGACAGTACCTTGAAAATTAAGAGTGTTAAAATATATTTAGGTATAGCTTTGTAAAATGTATATTTTGGGAATAGGTATAATAGATTGAGGCCGTCGTGTCCCAGAGGCACAAAGGTGTGCCTGTAACGCAACGGTTTTGAGTTCGGTCCCCACTCGAGGGAATGAATTATTATTTATTGTTATATTTTCATTTCTTCGCTGTGGCACCAAGGCGAAGTTGAGTTTCGCCACTCACGGAGTGTCTTAACGCAAACTCCCCTCTGTCCACCCCGCTGTGTGCGGGATATAGCGTGAAGCATTTTTTTTATAATGCATTCAAGATAGTGTTCTTCTGTATGTTATACTTACAACAAAGTGATAAAAGGAAATAAAAGAAACACGAATTGTATTTTTTACGTTTTTATAACAAGTATTAGTTCCAATAAAATTTTACAAGTCCCTTTTGTACAAGTACAGAGAAATCTCCGTATATTGAAACTCAAAGGCATTTCAGATTATCGTGGCATATACTGTGGATAGTGCTTTAGAATGTATTAGGGTTTTTCTCTAGCGAATGGGATTGTTATCCCAACAAATAACAAATCTGTCCATCCGTCCATCCAGCACCGATACGCGACCGATGTTTCGTTTAAAGCGTTCGAACAAAGCGGATTCATATATCTCATCAGACCGATGCCTAGTCAATATTAAGGAAACTTTATTTATCATACGTAGACTTTGTACTAACAGTGAATGATCATTGTATTTGCATCATTTAACAAAATATTTGTCACTAATTAAAATTATTATTGTGATATAATTGTGCTAGATATGGTAATAAAATATTAAGAATAATTTTTGAGTGTTAAGAAATTAAAGAGCTTGAGATGAAACAAGGAACTTTATTTAACCCCTTTTTGATATGTAAGGGCTTAGTTAGAGCTTAATCACTATTTTGATAGAATTTAAACAATATAACCATCAGTCGTCGATACGACGCTTGTCTACAGTCACACATATTAGGCCGTGCTACCTTTCCCGACCACGATAGGCTACGGAACCTTTAGTCTTAAATATTGAATTGAGCAGTTAACAGATGTACGGACGAACAGATTGACTACATCCCTGTAGTAACTACTGAACCCTAACTTATAAATAATGAAACGTTTCATTTTCTAGGGCGTATAAGTTTAAAAGCTTTACATTCTTAAAAGTCTTCACAAATTGTATAACTTACCATACTCTATTCTTTTCATCAATTAAAAATGTAATATGTTTTATTATCTCTTATCACTATAAATTAAATTAAATATTCTAACTCGGGAACACAAAATGTCTACGTAACCGACTTAAAATAAGTGTTGCGTGTCGTGTGTTCTATGTAAATTCTCTTTGCTCTACTCGTAAATAATTACAATATTTCATAAATATAATCAATTCCCGTGGATGCGTTTAGCTGTAACTTTCTCCAATTATAATAATAAACATTTCATTATAATATTTCGGCCATTTTAGATATGACTTTAATTTATCATTAGGTATAACAATAATTATTATGAGTAAAAGGAGAATAAAAACTTTCGTAAAATAATATAATTATGTATAAAAATCAACAATACAATAAAGTCACACCATGTATGTACATCGCATCTATTAAATACACTTCAGTGACAATTATCATTGTCGAAAGCGTAATGTACTCTCGTCGTACCCATTTTAGATTATTCTAAGTATCATTGGCATAATATGACCTTACTTTGAAACCTTCTCGCGTACACTCGCACTAACAAGTGTACTGCGTACGACACTGCCTTAGCCACTGTCTTCTATAAAGTATTCAATAGAATCTACTATTATTTTTTATATAATGAATTAACGTCGATGGCATAATTACTTATCATATAATTTTATTTATATCCGTGGCTGTGTAGTCTTTAATAATCCTTTAGCTTACCCTTCAATCTCAACGGAGCCTTGAAGTCTCCCAATGCCCAAATTTGCTCAATAATTATATTTTTTAATTAAAAGTATTTCATAGATATCTATTTAAAATGGGTACAAGAAATCGATGGCACTTTTTTCACGGTATCTAAGGTATGCATTTCATAAAATGACAGACTAAAGACCTATAATTAATTTATGCCGTGACTTACAAGCTAGTTTCGTATTATATTTAACCTAATCACATCAATTTAGAACATTTGTTGTGTGGTAGTGATAGACGCTCGGCCGGCGGCTTGTCGCTTGAGTCCATGAAACAAGAAGTTGGCGGCGGCCTTGATGGGCGCGACCAGGGGCGCGCGCGCGGCGGTCTCCCATTGTCAGACGTTGCCGGGCGTCGGGAAGCGCGGCGGCGGCAGCGGCGGCGGCGGGCGCCCGGCCTCCCCCGCGCCCGACGACACCTCCGACACTGCAATGCACACGTCACCTTCACACGGGTCCATCATATTCCGTTTACTTTAAGAAATTAAATTATCCATAATATATTTTTTTCTTTTCAAATTTAGAATATTTATAGCCGTAATGAGAACCTTGGTTTTAGAACATTGGTTTCTATTCAACAATAAATAAATATAGAAGTTACGTAGCTTTTTTTTTAAATGATGGTGATTCATGGTGGTACATGGTGTCTCAAAGTACATAAATGATGGGCACAATTCATGTAGAAAGTGAAGTAATATCATTTGAATTTGTCGAACTATAAGCGGTACATAAAAGTTGTAATAAAAAGCAGTTGATTAGCAATGACGGATTTAATATTAGGCCAGGTTTATATAAAATCCTTAAAAATGTACTAAGTTAAGAAAATAAACCATAATTATTTTTAGTCTATTTAGATTTGGTTATATAATCCGTTTGTATCTGACATAATGTTAAATCCGTTCAACGTATTGAATGAGGCGTAGGCGCATATGAGATCCTTACATGAATCATGTTTCTCATCAACGGGAGCGGGTGGTGGCGGTGGTGGCAGCTGCTGCTCCAGTGCGTTCACGCAATTCATCATGCTTCCATACAGCCGGCTGTCGCGGAAACTGTCCCTGGAGATACACTCGTTAGTCATCATTCGTACTACTTAGCGTCCACTTTGTTATCTAAACACCTCGAATATTCAACTTTTCATAACACACCCATCCTCGTGTTATTCATTTCTGTTAATTTTTTTTAAAAATGTATATCTATATTATATATGTCAATTTTCCTAATGTTTGAACAAATTTATTTCTGAAAATCGTGTAGATAAAAATATTAACACGAGTGGATAAAATATACCTAATGTTATAATGCAAATGAATACCGAGCCAAATTCAATTATGTCACATTTGAAATTCCGCTGCAAAATTTGTATTATTATTTTAATCTGCTTTAGTCATTCATCAGTTATGACTGTTAATGATCAGTTACCGAATGTACTGAATAATAATATTAGTATATCCGTAATAATTTAACATTAACATAAGTATGTCAATTTGAAACATTTTACGCTTCTCATTTTTATTTCTATTTACAATAAAAGTGCATAGCGTGCATATGGCTATGGCAGTTCGTGTAAGGTGTCGGTAGTAATTGACATCGGCAAACAAGAGTTTGTGATATTTTGTGGTAGATAGTAAGATGTGCCAGTAATAGAAAATTTGACAAAAGTAAAATTGAATTTTTCATTAACTTATGCTTACCTGCCGTTAGAATTACGGAACAGTGCCAGGATCTCTTCAAAGGTCTTGTTCTTTGTTTCAGGAACTTTTTTATACGTAAATATCCAAAAAAATGCAAGGAATACGCTAAAAGGCAGGAATGTATAGTTGTCCAATAGAACCTGCAGTAAAATAAGTGTATTATAGTTTAAAATGTTTAAACGTCATGTATGAAGTAGAAGAGTAGCAGGTCTTGCGTACTTTACAAAACATTTTAGTGAGTATAAATAGCTGATAGTTACTAGCTTTAAAGGTTATGTAAGTTATAATTTATTTAGGTCGTCTAAGATATTTACAAAAATATAATTTCATTTCATTTGAATACGTACATTCATACTAGGAAAGCCAATCCCAACCATGAAATTAGCCATCCAATTGACCAAAACGGCGATTGCCATCGCACTTGGTCGCGGTCCTTGCGAGAAAAGTTCAGCAGTGATTAGCCAGGGTATGGAGCCGGGGCCAACAGCGAAGAACACTACGAAGCTCAGCGTGGACACCACCGACAAGTAACTCATCCAATCGATCATTTCCTGCACATAGCCAAAGAACTCCTATCAGGGGATAGCAATGATGCTCTTTCCCGTGACCGACCGGAATAAGAAATAAATCACAAACATAAATGCCATCACACACTTGTCGTACTGTGTATGTCTAACGGAAGTCGTAACCGCAAAGAGCTACAAGCCTATAGGTATCAACCTCGCTCTCCGATCTCTCTCGCGTCCCCCCTTAGCTCCTTAGCCGTAGCCGTCATCTACAAAGTGCTGTAATAGCAGAGTGAATTAATTAGTTAATTTTATATCATTGGCTGTACTGCGAATGCTTCAGTGATATGTGCCTTCTGCTTTTGAGCAGTGTTGTGTGGATAGTCTGACCTTAACAACGCGTGCGCCAGAGCTCCTCGTGAATCTATCGCTTTCGAATGGCTTGTATCGTGTAGTGAATCAAAACGGTGTGGGTGCTTTGTGAGTTATGTTCCTAACATTTATATTTGATAATTTATTTCTTTTTATTTATTATCCTACTGAGAGTCCGGGCTCGGAGACAGGAAAGTCGAGTTTGGGGGGGAGGGTGGACTAGCACTAAGCTGAAGCAACCAAAATAATGGTCAGTGAAAAAGGAGATATATGAAAATGTGTGAGGCAATACCTTGTGGGTGCGTTCTTATGTCATGGAATGGCACTTTGATATGCGACAACATGATTGAACCAAATGGACATACAGACTAAATATACAAATAGAATTAAAAAAGTAAACTAACTGTAACGATTAATATATTTTAACATTATAACTGATTTTACTGCAATGGTAGCTTCCAAATATTATGAATGAGAATGGTAATAAATTAAAAAGAACACATTTCACGGACTTAGGTTCAAGCGATGATAAAGCGTGCTCAAGCAAACATCGTGCATATGTTTTGACCTCACGAGTCTTTCAGCTAATTAAATTACAACCTACAAAATTCTATTCATATTTTGCAAATTAACTCGGAAAGGCCACGTTCCTGGATCCACATCCAAATATTTTTAACATGTAATCTATTTACACTCATCTTTATATCATGTTCCAGATCATTTGTCATTAATTATTAAAACATCAGATATGGATCGAGGAGATTTATATAGAACTTAATTAAGGCATTAAGATCAGTAATTCAAAACCATAGTCTTTAGAAGTTAATATTTGCAATAAACTATGTTCTCCGCTAAATGCTATTAACATTATATTTAACAAAAATATGGCTTGATTTTTTATACATAAATAAAACATCATATATCGAGATTACAATAAAATGAGCTTTTTGAATTACTGCAACTATACCTTTAAATAGAAAACATTAGGTATGTATAGTAAAGTAAATAACAATTTCTATATTAACATACTGGTCGTGCTCTGTTAGAGTCGCCATTTCATAATGTCAATCTTCGACATGTAGTAGTAGTAACGGAGGGAGCATGGTTTATTGCTATAGAATCTATCAAATTTCAGTGCAAATTGAAACATAGCATGGTCCGACAGGGCACGTCCAATAGCTGTTTACGTCTAAATATATGTTCACTTCATATGTCTGTAGCAGATACAAACCTGGATTACAAAATATTGACTAACCACATCAGGATTTGCAGACTGTCATAGCTCAAATCTTGATAGATCTATATGTTTTTATTTATTTCACATTGTCAGTGCAAGTCTACATTAGTGCTTGAAGTAATTAAAATATTCCATATCTTTCTTACCCATTTTAGTTTCTATTATTATATCAAGAGATTTTTGAAACATTGCATTTTTACGATTATAAAACGCTGCTTAATTTGTCTTATGGAATTATGTTTAAATACAAACCAATATTCTATTTACTTTTCCAAAATAATGTCAATTAATTTTTAATGTAGGTATTTCAAGAACTTTATGTATTTTTCTTATTTTTGTTCGTTGTGAATCTATTAAATCTGTAAAACCGATATTGTGTAAGACACACCTTGATGAGAAACGAGATGGTAATGAAGATAGAGAAGATAAACATCCCGCCAAGTCCGTAGAGGTGTAGCGTGCGTCGGCCGGTGCGGTCCATGAGCGGCAGAGAGACCAGCGTCATGCCTACCATTATAGCACCAATACCCATGGTTGCGAACTTCGCAGACTCCTCCGTCAAACCTGATGTTGTGAAGAGCGCAGTCGAATAGTAGAACACCTGGAATATGTGGCCCCATTAAAAAGTAATATAACATATATTATTAATTTGAAATCAATTGCCAAATTCACTTAAAATAAATCTGTTTGGTGGAACCCATCGCCGGTCTTTTACCAGGTGGTGGTGGTGCCAGAGCGATGAAAAGAGGATAATAATAAATAATAATTCACAACTGCGTACAGCCACACCCTTATGCTCTTTTTTAGTGAATACTAAACCAACTTAAGTTAGTTATTACTAAATACATATCACTACGGTACAACGTTACAACAAACGAGAACCAGTTCAAACGTAACACTAAGCGCCCTATTTAATGTCACAATACCTATTGAAACACAATCCTCTCAAGAACTAACAATGCCTTCCATAATCTTCCTAGTTCCCATTATACGCCGTACGTAGAGAGACGTAGAGTCAACCCACATACGATCGTAAGTACACGTCTCAGTGGCAAAACACTGTGAATCGGAAAGTTTTATAATACAACTTCTGGACCAACACTATTGCCGTTGGAGTTGCTGGCTGTTTTAAGCGTATTGTGGTTAAATGTTATTGCAAATATTACGTGGTAGTTATTTATGACGAAGTGGAAGTGTAATATATGAGAAATATAGCTTGAACCCCGTGCAGGGAGTAAAGCAATGTTAATATCACACGAATCATACAGCAAATTAATTCCAAAAATCAATACATATAATTCAGTAATATTATGAAAAAAAAACCTTATTAAAATCTATATCGAAACCACTTTGGAAATTAATCTAAAATAGTAAAAAACGTAAAACCTTTTAAGAGAGCAATAAAATATTCTATCGAGGCCTATTTTTACAGCGAGTTCTACGAAGTTAAATGTGGCGTCAAGTCTAGCATTTACTCGTACACCTCATGAGGAATTCATTTGATTACATCGTGTAGATGTCAATATACGAGTAGCATAGCGTCTTGTTTGCATCTATATACGAGCTATTAATGTAAAAGTTATTTAACGCTGTTGCTTTAATTTAGACCCATAGCCAAACTAGCAGTAAATAAAAGGTTTTTTAGGTAATAATTGATAGATATCGATGTAAGAAAATAAAAAACGTAAAAAAAAAATTTTTTTTTTTATTTAAATATAAAAAAAATGCCGTCCTTAAATGGGGCCAATGGGCACATGTAGTATCTAAATTTTCGAAACTATTTTTGCGACACGAAATGTTTTATAACACTTTTTA
>FAPJ01000833.1:0-18003 GCA_001485985.1 Heliconius ethilla aerotome | reverse complement strand
AGAATCCAGGGCAGGTTTTCTTTCTTAATTGGCAATCGTTGGCGGTAGTTTGATATAATAATTGTGTCAACTGAAACAATTCAGCAGACAACTGAAAATTTTTCAATAAAGCTCAATAAACATTTCAACCCTTAATATCCTTTAATAACGACTACCACAACAGCTACTATAAACTTCATGACTTATTGCTATTAAATGTAACATGAACCCAGCCCTAGGTCTCCAAAGTGTAGAATTACCAAGGTCTTGAAATGCGAGAATATGAAAGCGGTTCCACACCGTTGAATACGACTCGTTTGACATTATCGAGCTGCACTACTATAGCTATAGACTTGTAGCTAGCTTTTAGTTATTTATTGCGTTTATTATTGTTCGATTTGTCCTTATTGTGACGAAGATAGACGCAGGACGTGGGTTCAGTCTATTTCTTGTTTTTTTTTTTAATTTAAGAAATAACGTGGCATTTTTGGTTCAGGCACCAGGTAAAAGCTAATTTTTCATAATCACCATGCGATGACCATAAAGTGACGAGAATATCGTATTCTACTAGTGATTTCTTAGTGTGCTATCGTCTACGCTGCAAAAGGTGAGATATATAGAGAAACATATTTTTCTTTGTTATACGTTTACAATATAATATTTCACATGTAGCTTATGGAACATTCTCACAATTTACACTAGATGTCATAATAACACTATGATTGTTACATTGGTAGGTACACGTTCTATTGTTTTATATTTTTGAACTTCTTTTTTATTAAAATTTAACAATTATATTTCAACATTCATTAAGTATAAATTGTTAATAATTTAAATTAAATAATTCTGATTAAGATTATTAAGCTGATCGACGACTATTAACTGATGACTAACTTAAGTTTAATTTCTATTTTTCGTCACACTAAAGTCTGACTGGCATTTACTTAGTTAAAAGTACGCATATACGTTAACACTAACTCGGATATGCGCAATGACAACATTTATCACTTCTATTGTGGGAAAACCGCAAATAGTTATTATTGTTTGGAATTATTTTTATCATAATATGAAGTTCTTTACTATTTTTATGTTACTGATATGTTATAAGTTTTTAAATAAAAAAAATGTATTTAAAAAATATTTACAGCTAATATATGAAACGCGTGGGAAAACAATGTTTTGGTTAGTAAATGGTCAAGAAAAAACTTTACTATACAAGCTATATTGATATATTTTCTTTAATTTAATATAATAAAAGCAATCTCAAATAACGTTGACCAACCTCTATTGCGTGTATAATCTAGTATCTACGTGACATTGGTGAATAAAGTATGCAAACACCTTTTCAAATTGCACACTTAAAAGCCGCTAAACAAAAACTGATTCAATACTGAAACTGTAAAATTGAATTAGTGACCGTTGTGGAGCGGCGTAGTGTCCTGGCTGTAAACTGTTTGACTCCAATTCATGGGAATAAATATATAAATATTTTGATTTTCCTTTGATCTGGTGACATCGCCATGTTTGTCATGTCTCGATAATGGGACGGTACGTGAAGAACAGACCTAGCATTAGGTTCTCTCTGTCTATCCCGCTATCTGCAGGAGAGACAGAGTGAACCTGAAAAAAAAAGCTTTAAATTCCATATAGGTATTATAATACTGAAGTTATATTTTTCATATATTGAATAATTTATCAATATTGAATACTTCATTATCATTGTGTTTTGTACACGAGAATAACTTAACATGTATAGGTAATTTGAAAGCAAGAAACCGTCCAGTCGTAATGCCCGTAAGACACCCGAGAGAGACCTCTATACGCGCATGCCATTATTATGAATGCTAAAACATCGTTATGTATTTCTTTACTTTATTCTAGAAAATTGCATTTTATGTATTTCTTATACCGTGGGCTGGATATTAGTCGAAGTCTTATTTGTAATTGTGAAGATTGCGCTTGTTGTGGCGCAGCAGAACAGAGTCTGACTGTAAACTTGACGATTTTGGGTTCGATTTCTGGGAATAAATAATTTATGTTTCCTTAGTCAGGTAAGAAGACCAGAAGTGGCGTTTAGTTACACCAGTCAAAATGTAATTTCCCAAAAATCGACTGAAAAGTGGAGGAACGGAATGTCGTCTTAACACTAGGTTCCCTTTGTCTAAACTGCCGTTTGCGGGATATAGCAAAATAATTTATAAGATACTTTTGCTTTTACTACAACTTTTGTCAAAAGCTAAAATATAAACATTTATTGGAAGACAAAATATAACGGTATAATTTCAGTACTTACTTACAAAAACTCCATAACCTATCTATAACTACACTAAACTAGGTTCCCCGTATGGGATGGACATTCTACCCACGTTCCATATCTGATGGTCTTGCGGTCAGCACAGATACATTAAACATGGTGAGCTGTACCTTATTGCTTACGGTAAAACTGTATCTTTTATTTAGATTGTTCAACTTTTTCATTGCAATCACGTTTGATTTGGAACAAAAATTTATTGTCCAATATTTCGTATTCAACACGTGTACTCGTAGATACGATTTATCTCTTTGGTTATTATGTTTGAGTGAATCGCGTGAAAGCGTCTCTTGAATTGATTTAATTGTAAATTTTCCTTCTCGAAATTTGCTAAGGCTGATGAAGCTAAAAACATATATTCCATCGAGTGAAATCTAGGCTTTTATTAATTGAGGGCCAATACACATATTCTAAAGTTTCTAAAGTTTTTACATCAAAAGGTACTGGACGATAGCGATAGAATGGTCATAACAGTGAAAGGAAAGTGCTCTCCGATGAGTAACTCGCGAAGCCCTTTCTTTTACCATCTGAAATACAATCCGATATCATATTTTAATTTGACTATTTTAAACTAATCAGTTGTATACTTTCTATTGCATCTTGTTCAAATCCTTATTTTATTTTCTGCTTTCTAATAAATTTCTTAATTTATTAGTTTTTATTTGTTTTCTAACAATTTACTAGCTCATTGGAAATAAACATATCAAGTACATACATTATATATTGTGAAAAACATAACGAAATAGAAATATTTATATTCATTCGCATCACGAAATATAAACCAGGAAAAAAATAAAATAATACAATAATAATAAAATAAAATTACACAATTCCCTATTATGGGTCTTTTCTTTCCTGTTGTGATTCACGGTTACTAATTATGTAGTGTAGAAACGTAAAATCATGCCTTTTGATTTAATAGCGCTAACTTTAGATCTATTTATAAATTATTTAATATTATCTTTATAATGAACAGAAAAGTATGAGGCTAGTCGTGGCGCAGGACATCGAGTCGAGAGAACAACATGGAAAGCGCGGCGTTAGGTTCCGCACTCAACACGTAATGGAGAGCAGACCGGAGTGACTTAACACTATGCAGTGCTACTTGAGGAATATAGCGTGAAGCTTATTAAATTTTTAAAGTAAATTAAACGTTTGTCCTTACATACATATTATTTAACAAGCAAAACAAAAATATTCAACAAATTTACTTACATCTAGTTCCTTATAAACAACAAGACATAACTAACTTACAAAATACAGTTACCTCACTATATTCAATGACCTAGGTTACCTAGACGTTGGGACGTGGGCGTAAAATCGATGCAGTGACGCACACTGCACACTGCCACGTTTCTCTAAGGATATGCATTAATTAAATGGGTGGAAAGATGTTAGGCTGTAACTTGAAATTACAGGGCAAATTTTGGTAGGTAATATTTATGGGATATTGCTGTTTGTTAGGGCTAGAGAATTGAAAATACCTATTTGATGAACTCTTCAATAAGATCCAATATGTATTTAAATTTGATTCTTTCTCATATTACATTTCAATTACGATTTTATACAATGCACGGAATCATAACAAGTCACGACGACAAACATATAGAGAACTATTTTTAGCGAATAAGAGGCCACGCTATTTATTATATTTACCTACACAATATGGTATTTATTTTTTTATTATTCCTAGGTATAAAGAAAGGAGTCATAGGTCATAGTCATAGGATCTAATGAAGAAAAATTAATATAACGTCATCAAGTAAATATATTGAAAATAAAATACACCATCGGACTTGAATTCGCCTATGAATATTTTCTTTTGGTTAGAAATGAACGCGCAATTTTTCGAAAATGTAAAATTAGGCGGAAAACAGCTTCCGTCTGCCTCTGTCCAATATGCGGGATAAAGCGTGCAACAACGACATCAATAATAATTTAAAATTATATAATTTCTACAATTACTTCGAATTATTAAAAGCCGATTATCGTATCCAATAAAAAGAGATTCTATCGAAGGCAAGTACCTACGTATACACGTACGTCAATGTAACAAGTCATAAAGCAACCTTAGGTGGTAAACTTACTAGGAAAAACCAGGTACCATATTGATTTTGTGACAAGTTCTAGGGCATGTGATGAGTGGAGAGGGCAAGGTGAGCTGTCTCTTTCTGTAATCTGTTTATTGTTGCTAAGACTGAAAGCAGTGTAGGTAAAGTATATTTTTATTGGGTTTTTACGGGTAGCCAATTCGAGACATAGCTTGTTGGGTTGCGGAACTTAATTTTTTACTTTTTTCCACAATTAAAATAGTTTGTCCTCGAAAAGAAATCGAACCCACAATCGTTGCGTTGATAATTTTTCTACAAATTTAAGTAAGCAGGATTGCGGTTACAGCTATACAAAAGTTATTGTATAACATCGTATTTATCACACGAGGGACAGAAAGTACCTACTTCGTTTTAAATACATTTAACAATTTGTGAGAAACTGGTGCTTAAAAAGATCCTTTAATTCATACCCCTTTATATGTACATGAAAAGGGTTTTTCGATGTTTTGCTTTGAAATTATTATTTTTACCTCGTTGTTATTTGTAAATAAAAATATGTTTTTTTTGTAAGCGTTAGTTACCTCATAAGTTACTATTAGGTAAGAATATTTTAGTTTGAAGTAACTAGTAAAATAGCTTGTAGAACAAAATAAAAATTATAAATTGATAAAGGTTACATATTTGACTGTAAACGCGGCAGATTGTGGTTTCGAACCGCACTTGAGAAAATCAAAATATTTAATATTTTAATATATATTTTCATTTCTTCGCTCTGATGCAGAGGTAAAGCGCGTTGAGTCGCGTCACTCAATTGCCTTTAGAATTCGGCGGAGAGTGGAAAACGTATAGGCGATTTAATTATTTAAAATACAATTAATATTTTCTCAATATTTTTCAGTCGAAAAATTGTTAAGAAAATCGAAAACAAAATATAATTTAATTGTACAGCTGTAACACTTTAAAAGTTAATGAACTTAAAATAAATAAAACGATTCGACATGGCTACGTTTGCTCATGAACCGATCGAATAAATGCTATTGGTCTCACATTGGTTGAATAATATTTTTTTTCAGCTTCACGCTATATTCTGCATGTGGCAGAGTAAGCAGGGGGAGACTACTGTTAAAGAACTCAGTTTCTCACTTTCCGCCGAATTATGGATGCATTGAAAGTTGAGTGGCGGTGCTCAACGCTGCGCTTTACCTCAATACCGGAGCAAAGAAAATAAAACATGAAATATTTCATTTTCTCTACTTCGTCTTAGACGACGAATGAGAGTCAAATTTAAAGGTTCTGTATTAATAATAATTTTGAATTACTTACAACATAAAAAGGCCCCCTATTTTAAAGTGTTCCCTATTTTAAAGTGATTATTATTTAAAAAAAAACATTTAAGTGAAGCTACCTTATGTACTAAAAAAACAAAATAGAACATCATAAATAAAATTTATACAGGTTACATATTAATTTACCATAAGAGATGATTTAAGTACTTATTCTATTTTTATTATTAGTTACTTAATTCTTAAAGTGAATTTTACGCAAATCATCATTACATTATTTTGGGCGATATCTGTTGTACATATTACGCCAAAACAAATATTTTCATTGTATGCTAAATTGTATAAAAAAATCAATGCTAAATTAGTTATGCTACTCTCATACTATACAAAATAAAAGTATGAGTTTTACGCAGCGGTAGGCCAAATTTGAGGTTACTTTTAAGTATTTAGTCACTACCGTCTTATTTAGTATTTAAATCTACACTTTTTTGTAATAATTATTACCTATTATCGAATAAATTAGGTAACGTAATTGCCAAAATTATGTCACACTTAGGTATTTAAATAACATTAACTCCAATTGCTTTTGCTGAATAATCAGCACATTCGATTTAAATAGGCAATTTGTATTGTAATTACTTTGTGTGTAACAAAGAATGATTGTAAATAATTAAAATGACGGTGTTCTATAAAACTTTTTAATAGGTATTTTATTGAAAGCGTGTATAGTTTGTCCAAAAAAGAAGTTATATACGAAAAAAAATCTATATGGGGCATAAGTAGGCGTAAAATATAATATGTTTTACAGAAAGACAATCTTTGCTAAGCGAAACAGCGTTATCAGTAGTCACTTATTATCACCAGAAATAAACCTCGCGAGGTCACAGGCAATTAATCATTATAGAAAAATACCCGAACTAAGTCCTAATGCGTTTAATTATAATAAAATACCATGTTTATCAAATTTAAACACTTGTAACTATCAATGTCGTATTAGATAAGACTATGATTGTAATATCAAGAAGGTAAGACTTCCTCAGGGTGGTTATATCGATGTGCAAGTGCAATGGAATGGTAACTGACCTGCTATCCTTAACACTGCACGGTCTGCCGGGTCCAGCTGCAGTATGGACAAAGGTTTGTCCTTCGCCCATTCTTTCAAGCTGAAGTCGTTTTCGAATTCCATATTTTTGTCATCCAAAACACGCAATCTCGCCCGAACTCTCGCACATAATTGAATCAGTACCACAACACTAGGGCCGAACACACATTATAATTATAATAAACATAAAACACGAATATTACACACAAATAAAAAGTAAACAAAACGTTACGCTCATTGTAAAATGAAAATCGATAATTGTACAAAACTTGCAAGATACGTCAGCGCGTATCTAGGTTTTACAATTAAATCACCACTTTGTGTTACCACGTGAATTGTAATACGAAGAATATATAATAATCATCCGAATAGTAAGGGGGACGGAGTAAATAATAAATGGTTTGAGGTTATTTATCAACGGAACGTCATACACCGAACCGGCGGGCAGACATGATGCGACTGTCTAGTTCTTTGTGGTACCGGCACGTCGCTGCCGTCGCTCAACTGTTTCCGCGCACGCTCATGCTTTATGTAACTCGACTAAATTAAAACTACACACATTGATCTACTTTATTATACAATTATAGCGTTTTCATTTATTCGGATAACGTTTGTATTAAGAATTGGTAGTGACATCTATGCAATGTATTTGAAATTAAATGATATCACACAGGTGTCGGTGTGACTAGATTATTCAGTCAGCATTGATATTACTAATTTTTATAATAATTTGAATAAATAAGAGAAACTAAAAGAATAAATTATTCTTGTATTTAAAATTAAATTTTATTTAATACAACACATTTTTAGTCTTAATGTAAATGAAGTACCGCAATTGTCAGTACTGTTTTAATCAAAGAATCAACCTTATTTAAAATTTGAAAAAAATATATTTTGATCACTTACATATTTTTTATTACATGGTTACGGTATATTATATGCACCGTATTAATACGTACCGTACCGCAAAAGAAATCAACGTCATAATATATTTTTTCGATTGGTATACCTCGTAACCATAGTAACGTCATTGTCAAACTTCTAATGTTTACATGTTTTTACATTATTTTCATTGCGATTTTATCAAGAAGTATACTTGAAATATGCAATTGAAAGTACTATTTTAAGTCATTTATGAGATATCTTTCGAGTAAAAAAGTTTTTTCCTATTAATATTACTAAACAACAACAAAATATCTATGTAACATGAACTGTTATTTTGGGTGCCCTAATTTTTAGTTTTATCAATAAGTTTTATCGAACCATAATTTGACCTATATTAGGTGATTTCTTTTGTTTGATATTATGTAAACTTTGCCAGAATATTTGGTATTCTTACCTTTTTTTATGTAAACCTCGTCATGGAGTACTTTCGCTGGTTTTATATAATTTTTAGTGATGTGAGTTGACGATGGGTGATGGCTTAACAAATAAAATTTATACAGTGAGTATAATTTGTAAATAATAGCATTATAAAATTGAACCACTTTTATTTTCTCAATACTTTTAGAAATTATATATATTACAACAAAAATTGAGTAAATATTAAAAAACATATTTATAATAAATATCCTACTAATTAAGAAATCAAATAAAAATCGGGCATTTAAAAGAAAATCATAAATTTTATTTTCATTTCCTCACTCTGGTACATATAACACAGCATTAAGTTCCACTACAAAAACAAATTCTCAAAAATTGAGTGGAAAGTCGGGAATAAAATGTCTTATCACTAGGTTCTCTCTGGCTACCCTGCTATGTACAGGGTATATCATGAAAACTGTAAATAAGATGTTGATTTTTAATATTTAATACTTCATTATGTATTTACAGCCTATGTATAGCCATATATCTAAAAAATTGACTAAGAAAAGTCAACCGCACTTAACATTCAGTGGTAACTTTACCCATAGCCACCGTCTTTACAATATATCGTCATCTGATAGAGATAGCTTAAGACAAGATATACTAGATACGGTCATGAGGAAAACAGAGTCTATTATGCAGGAACATGACACTAATAATACTTATGAGGATCCTACAGATATTGGTAATATTTTTTTTTCTATTTGATTGGATCCTAATGATAGATGTGTATGAAAAAACAATATATGATCCCTGAGGATTTGGTATTCTGTCATTCAAATTAAATATTATCATTTATTTAAATATCTTTACATATGAAAATATTTGGTATGAAATATAATTGTGGTAGAACTTACAGTTCTATGAGAATAATAATCAAAAGTTTAAATTAAAGAAGCACCTGTAAAATAGGCTTACATTTTATTCTTTCGAGGTAGAAATAGGAGTGAGAAGTGTAACATTTGGCTCTTATTATATTTCTAATAACTATGATTAATAATTATTTTTATTTACTATAGATGGAAGCCAGCCATATTGCAGGGGCATAAGAGTGCGACTATAACCGCGACAGGTTGTGGGTTCGATTCTCACTCGAGAAGAAGGAATATTTCATATTTTCATTTCCTTGCTAGTGAACGGAAGTGTTTAATGGGAATAGAGTGCCTGAACATTAGGTTTTATTTCCTTTTTTAAAATATAAAGTGCATGGTTGACTTCCGGCATTTGATACGTCGTAAATTTAGGCGGAAAGTGGAGAATACAATGTCACACTCCTCGCGTAAAGTTGTTCATAAAAGAAATATAATTAAAATTTCAGTTGAAAAACCACCTAAGCCGCCTAGAAAAAGAAATTTAGCAATGTCGTCTTCTAGTAATAAAGACGTTAAAATACTCCAAAAGCAAAAAAGAAAATTATCAAAAAAATATGAGAGTTTAGTGACAGCATTGATGGATAAATGTGAAGAAAACGCCGTTGCGGTAAGTTTTTATTAAAATAAATATTTATATTATTTTCATATTTTAAATTTTACTTAATGAAGACAGTACTGCAGTATTATTTCTTAATTATATAGTAAGCTTTTAATCACAGAACTAATAGGCTATAATAATAGAACTAATTATAAATTTTATATATTTTTTTGATATATTAATTCTTAGATTTCTGAAAAAGATTCACAAATAAGCAAACTAAAAGATAAGCTAAAAACAGTATTGGAGTATAACAGATTATTTGCAAATGAAAATGATAGACTCAAGGACGAATATACAACTTTAGCTAAATATGTAGAAGAATGTAAAACTGTTATAAGAGAAGAAAAAGAAAAGAATATAGAACTTGATAAGAAAATAAAGAAGTTAGATGAGAAGATTAAACATTATGAAATACCTGATAAAGGTTTGTTATTTTTGGTTTAAGATTATGCTTGTATGTTGTAGCATAATACTAGCTGATTTTAAGTATAAGCTTATATTTGTATTTATAAACTTATAATAGGTAATTAATCTTAAGGCCATCATGGAGCAATCTTGTTTTGGTAAGAAAACAAAGCGCGATGAGTTCTGAAATAGAGCGACAGATGGCAAAAGGAGCTAAAAGAGAGATAATAATTATTAAAGCCTTTATTTTAATTTTTAATATTTTTTTACAAGAACCATTAATTTTCATTGAGGTTTTAAAAGCAGAAAGAAAAAATAATTATTTCTCCCTATTTTATTAATCTACGTCAACCAGAAATCAAACTTCCACAGAACAATCAACAACCATTCCTTTAGTGGAAGTATGTATGAACTGCAGCAGTCGTCAAATAGTGCTGAATCAAGTGAGAGATCAGAATTTAAGATTGCAAAAGGACATGCAAGCTATGAAAGATGTTTTATATAGGTAAGTTTAAAAAATTTCACATTTTATTTCCTATTATCTCGCTGAGGCGCAATGGCACAGCGTCTGACTTTAAGCGCGACGGTTGTGGGTTCGATTCTAATTCGGGGAACTGTATTTTTTTATTTCCTCGTTTTAATCATAACACTAAGAGCGTCGTTCAACACTAGGCCCTCTATATATACTCAACGTGAAGATAAAAAATGTATAGTTCAGTGGCAGTGCTATTCTCCTATTCGATTTCCACAAAGGGGAATTAAATTTTTAATGTTTTCATTTCCTTGCTCTGGTAACTTGAGAAAAGTGCGGTGTAGAGTTGCACCACTCAACAAGCAATATCTCAAAGTTCTCGAATAATGAAAAAAATAATAATTGGTATATTACAGATTAAACGTCCAATTATCTAGATACCAAGAACGGTTACGTAATAATGCACCAACATTATCAGCGGAGGGTACGGTGTTTAAGCCAAGTGAAAAGTATGAAGCATTTGATTCTATATTAACATCGAGCCTTGGACAAAGACAAGGTAATGTTTTTTTTAGCTTCTCGCTGTATTCCTCATATCCTATATGTAGGCAGAGGGGACCTAAACTTTCCGCCGAAATTTCGAGACATTGTGTATTGAGTGGCGGAACTCAACACCGTCTCTGTGTCATTCCCTCGAGTGAGAATCGAATACACTTTGGTAAAAGTTGTAATTTTCTAATTATTTTTCAGAATTAAATGAAGATGGCGGAAACACGAAGTCAGAAGATGGCTCTCACACTGAAAGAGTGGTTGATCTGTCAGGGCTGTTAAGTGCTCAAGCGTTAGGTATTTATGGTTATTTAAGCTTCAGTACATTCCCAAATATCTATAAAACTTTAGAGATCATATGTTTTAAGATCTTTACACTGCTTGCTTTTTATCAATGAACTCTTAAATTAAAGCGATTTTACCTTTTGCGAAATGCGGTTTCACTTATTAGTGACAGTGTAGTTTAAGATGTGCTCAAATTAAACAAGCTCTTATATTCGAAATGTGCAGAAAGTAAGAAAATTTAAATTTCAATAGTTACTACAAACAAATGTGATTTAAAATATTTTTAAGACCTAAATAATTGACTACGAGAACCTCACTACTCGCAGTTGTTTTATATTTATAATTTGGATTTTTTATTTTTGACTGAAACGGAAACTATGCCTGTAACAAAATTTTTTGGTGGCAACTAGTCTCGCGGGAAAAGCTGCAAACGGAACATTATTCATTTTCTTATCTGTTATTATATCAAGCAATTTTATGTAGGTACATTATATTTTATATGTAACATTTCAAGCACAGTAACATTTTTATTGCAGCTCCATTGTTCGACGCCTACCAAGACAATTTACAAGAAAAAGACAACTTAATACTTGATTACGAAAAACAGTTTGAGAACATAAACAAGAAATCTAAACAAATTGTCGAAGAGAACAAATGTTTAAGTGACAAACTGAATGTACTAGAAGATGAAATGGCGGGAGCGAGACAGAAATATAAGAAAATAATAGTAGAGAAAGAGACAAATGACATTGAGAGAGCTACGTTGTTAGAAAGAGCTGAACGGGCTGAGTTTAAATTGAAGGAAGTTTATGAATTGTATGAAGGGAAAAGTAAGGATAAGGGTTTTTGTTTTCCTAATATTTTGTATAGATGGTGAAAACACCGTCGTGGTGCACGGGCATGAGCGTGTGACTGTAAAAGTGACGTTTGTGGGTTCCATTCCTCCTCGAGGGAATGTAATATTAACTATTTTAATTTCCTCGCATTTCAAGTGTGGATCAGAAGTTGGTTCCTTTTTTCTGCCTACTCCGTAATCACCTTTTTGCACAAATTTTGAGATATAGCATGATGAGTGGTGGAATTCAACGTCGCGCTTTGTCTTATTGCCAGAACAGTAATAAGACAAAGCGCAACGAAAGCGAGGAAATTAAAATAATATATTTCTCTGTGCCACGACAGTCCTTTTAATTTTTTTAAAATTAACAGTGTCAGCAATGCTTCGGGATTACGAAACGGTACACAGAGAATATTTCACTGTGAAATCAGCGTTAGAAGCATCTACGGGTAAGATGGCGGCGTTGGACGCCTTGCGTGTTTCAACTGTACCGGCGGACCTGCATGAACGTAGATTGGATGATTGTAAACGGTATTATTTCTTAGTTTTTAATATATTTTTTATAAATGTTGGGGCTTACGGGCCTTTGCCCTGTGAACCTGTGTCTTAACAATCCATTTAAAGGTTCTCTCTACCTACTCTGTTGTTTGTGGGATACAGTGTCAAGTTAACAAACAATTGAGCTAGTAACTCCTCGAGATTAGCGAGCTTAACAAAACGGCCTTATCAGCTTTGTGCTATTAGTATATTTTTTTTATATCTTGTAATGTTTTATTATTATGTTCTTCTATAGGTTTTGATATCATTTTTATTATGGTAAAGTGTCAAGTTTTGGAATCATCAACTTTCTCTTAAACAAAAGGCCAATTCTTTATACGTTGTTTTTATGCACAACAATGTAATTTGAACAAATTGTCATTTTTATTTCTGGAAATGTTCTAAATAATCTCCCATTAGAATTGAACTCCCTTCAATCATGCACTAATAAATTGCTTAATAATTGCGATGGCGAATCTATTTTGTTGCAATATAATATGATTTTATAATTCTTGAAGGCTGCTAGAAGAGCTAAAACACCAATATTCAATGGATTCAGAACGTAAAACTGAGCAAATAAAGAAATTAGAAGAAGAATTAAATAAATCAGATGAGAAGTATAAGAAAATGAGTCAAGAACAAGAGGCTGTTAAAGAAGAATTAAGGGTCGCTTTAAAAAATGTCAGGTAGATGGCTAAAGTAACTTATTGTGTATTGTATAAATATTGTTGGGTATTGAAAAATACTGTAGAGAATAAATTATTGTATATCAATTTATATTATTTTGAAAATTTTCTGAAGCTATCGACGTAATGTTGAAATAAAACTTAAAGTTAAAGGTTTGTTCTGTTTCTTTTAAATTTTCTTTTCATCTGCAGTGTTTAATTTTTCCATAGAGTATAACATAAATATTTTTCGCAGATTATACAGAAAAGCAGCTGTAGTATTCCGACATAGAGCTCGTTCAGCCGCCGCGAGGGCGACGCGGGCGAGAAGAAAGAAAACGCAAAATGAACCATTACGCAAAGCTTTGGAAGCTTTGGAGAGGATTAAAGTGGAAATTAAGGTAAGTTGTTTGATTGTTTGAAGGATTTTTTGTTTATTTTGCAGCTTCACGCTGTATCCTGAATATAGCAGAGTAGACAGATGGTACCTAACGTTAAGACACTCCGTTTTCCGCTCTATGCCAAATTTTATTGGTGTTACGTTTTTAACATATTCTTCCAATTTTTCTACGACTGAGCTCTCGTATTGTGTTTGGTAAACGTGGTGAACCATCTTTACATTAGGTTCCCTCTACCGACCCGAAAATTCCATAAAAATCGTGAAGTACTTTTTATTCTAATATAAAATTCTTCGCATTACCTTAGGCAGTAAAATCCCGAGCTCACACCTCCCTAGAGGAGTTAGAGCGTCGTATAATAGAGCAGGAGCGTCGTGCCGCGCACGCGCACACAGAGTACCGGCGGGAGCTGGAAAGGGCATCACTGGCTTTGGAACATAAAGAAGGAATTATAAGGAGTCTTATTGATAAAGTGGCTGATGTTGAGGAAGTTAGGTAAGGAATGTTCATATACTTAGGGTTTATTTTTTATTTTTCGTCAAGAATTTTATGAAAGTCATACATGCTGAACGATTAATATGATGAAGAATACTATTAAAATTTAACATTTCATTGCAGACTAAGTCAAACAAATACGCATCGTCTTCAAGGTATATTATCAGACTCGTCTGATAAATCTCCCAAGAATATAGACAAAAGGGAAAGAACTAATGTGAAGTTAGTTCCAGGACCTGGTGGTTACTACCAGGAGAAAGATAAACGGAAGAAATAAAATATTTATTAAATTTTAATATAAATAATTATGGGTTTAATTAGGAGCGTAATTTAACATTGGTTGTGGGATTGAATCTATTTAGTACATTTTGTCTGTAAAAAATAAATACATGCATGAATGAAGATGATATGAATTAGAAATGTGGTTTAAAAAAAATTGTCTAAAATCCTATGTCAAAATTTGACAGAAAATAATCTGTTAAAACATATATAAAAACACGTTGATTCACGCATGTCTTTAATTAAAATATTATTTTCTTTTCAACGAAATTCTTAAATAGTGACATATAAAGTAAATAGTTGGATAGAAAATAATTTTAAATTTCTTTGTTATTCATCAGAAATGAAATAGTCACGACATTAAATATTTGATGCGCGAGATAAACACGAAAACTGGAATAAAGATAACATTTTGGACATAAAATGTCTGTTACAAAGTCAGTCTTATTGCTTTTTGAGAGCATTAAAGCTATATAAAACTGCAGAATTATCAATGTATTGAATAATTAAATAATATTTTTTTAGTTTCACGCTTTTTTATATCTTTTTGATATAGCAGGGCATACAGTGAGACCTAAGATACTTTTATTCTCTACTTACTTCCCGCCAAATTCTCCAGTCATTTAGTGGTGAGTGGCGGAATTCCACGCCGCGCTTTGTTTCGTTACCAGAGCGAGGAAATTAAAATATTAAATATGTCATTCCCCTAGTGGGAATCGAACCCACAACCATCATCTTTACTGTTGCACGCTCGTGGCCATGCGCCACTACTTCCTCAACTTACACACTTATTATAATTATGATGCAATTTTATCACATTATTTAATGTGCCATTTGGAAATTTTAATTGTTTCCTCGTAAACTGAATTAGGAGGCGACTATCTTGATTTTATGATATAATTAATATTTTCAATAAATTATGATATGTCACTTTTAATTAGTAGATTTTTTACCGCGAATAGATACTATTCTGTAATATTATTTTATCTTATCTTTTATATGAATATCGTATATGTTAATACAATAAAATAAATGTTTTATAGCAGGCACTTTGTCTTCCTAGTTTTATTTTATGAAAGGGTGATAAAAAAAGGAAAAAATAACTATTTAGCTTATTCAAAAATGTAACCACTGCCAGAAATATTAATTAATCCTTAATTTTACATATTAGCAGAAACTATTATTAAGCCATCTTCTACTTACTTAATTGTAATTTAATTATAGGAAATTACGTATTTACTTTTGTTATATTATTATTGGTATTATTTTGTAAAAGTTACAATAAAATTACTTATATCAATATATCGTGTTTTATATTTTTCCCCCAAAAATATATAGCGGAGTAAGTAAAGAGAACCTAGTGCTTAGACACTACTTTCCCCACTTTGCTCTGAATTTTCGAGACATTGTGTGCCGATATTGCTGGTTGACCGAACTCAACGCGCTGCTTTTTCTTCTTGCCACAACGAGGAAATAACAATATTTATCCCCCGAGTTGGAATGGCACCCACAACCATCGCGCTTACAGTCAGGCAATGTGCCGCTGTGCAACGATGCCCTCGGCCGTATATACTTTATGTATTAAATAAATATAAGTTTATCTCGGCATATTTTATTTATAAAATAAACATATTTTTTATCAATGTACAAATTAATATTTAAGAAAATAAATACAACATTTGTGAAGGTTTTTCCTGAATTTTTATATGTCTAGGTTATAAAGCGTGTCTAGGTCATTGGTTACCGTCCATAACTTTTACTAATGATAAAATGAGCTGAAAAAAATAAGAAAAATCTGTTACTAAAAGATCCAAGTCAAGTCTTCCTGGAAAATAAGATAATATCTTAAGATATGCCTATAGTAATGTTAGACATACCGTAACTCAGTAGTAGTTATTCAGTTTTGACACATTTTCAAAAGCTCATTGGCACGCCCACATTTGCAAGAAAAATATTAGGAAAAACAAAGTTATAATTTGGTATTTAAACTATATATATGCGTTTACGATGTTTTCAGGTTAGCGCTTGTTTATCAGTCTAATATAAACAGTAAATACTCACGTAGACCTAATTGTTTAAAAACAATAACTAAAATACTAGAGAAGCAAGAAAGGAAAACGTGACGCTAACCATAAAATTATGTAAAATGACAACATAGGACATATGTAATTTCATTCATTTATTATAAATGGATAACAAAATATATACTAACATTAATATGTATAGGTTCCTACTTGTTAGTGTATTTTATTAACAGCTTCCCGCTGTATCCCGCTGAATGTTTATATAGCGGCGTTGGCAAAGGGCTTTTAAAATATGTTTATTTCGTTGAAATACAATTTAATATCTACAATAAATTTTTCATGACATTGAAACCATTGTGGTGCAGTAAGACACCGTCTCACTTCAAATTGTTGCGCAATAGAATCCAGCTCTGGTAAGACAGGAAAATAATTATGTTCATTGTTTTTAGCTTATTTTCTTTTTTATTTTATTCCACGTAAAACACGGTAAGCCAAAAGAACTTAGAACTAACTCCGTTGGACGCTTCCTGCCAGTATTCAAGAAATTGTATTATTAACGGAACTTAACACCGCATAAACGATATATTTATTTTACTTATAATTAAGGAGGAGGTAACCAAACCCTGTCGGCTTGGCACTTATTCAGATTTAAATAGATTTTATCGAAATGGTCAATGAACTACCCATATTGTTAATATTGAATTTGGCTTTATCAGTATTAATTTAATTTAAGAAATGATTTTCAAGCTAATCATTAGTATATATACCCACATAGGTCACAGAGGGAATTTGTAGATTTCATCGAAACTGTTGAAGTCGCCCTTGGCCCGTATGTCATTGCACTTAGATAATAGTTTTCAATACATTCGTTTAATCATTATTAATGATTTTTTTAAAGGTCAAAAAAATCGTATTTAAGATAATTTAAGTTTAAAATTGGATCATGGACGACTCCTTTATGCCTAATGACGAAATAATATTTTCTAATATTTTTTATCGAGAAATCAAGGGACCCATGTGAGTATATGGTTTGAATTTCAACTTCACAGACAAACAGACTGTTTTTTGGTTTTTGTTTTGTTCTTAAAAGGTACAGAAACCTAAATACTACGTAACATGGATTAAATTACATACAATGATATAAATGCATAATTAATTATAATCAACTTAATCATCTATCTGTAACAATTACAGTGTGTAAATTAACACAAAAATATTCGCTCGAACTCTTATCTTTCACGACAGTGCACTAAATATCCGTCGTTTTCCACGATGTTTCTATTTAATTTGAATATTTACCTTATTACGTACAGATAAACGTAATTTTCACTTGTAACATTTTCGTTTTTACGTCACTTTTGTCTTAGATTTAGTTAGAAATAAGGTTTTATGATGTTAACTGGCGCTTCTTTTCAGTTGTATTACCCTTATACCAGTGTTTTATACGTGCATGACTGATTTAATAATTACTCGTATTTTCTAACAGTTTTAGCGG
>FAPJ01000831.1:25718-57294 GCA_001485985.1 Heliconius ethilla aerotome | reverse complement strand
ATGCAATATTCTAATTTGAATGACTTTAAGGCCACTTATATTCCATACAACAAGACAAGTTTTTATACATATCTAAGAAATATTTAAAAAATGTCAGTCAATTAGTACCTCTGCATGATGTCATTATACTATAGTTATCTATCCTTCCCACAGTCTCTCAGTAACATTGTGATGGGTGACTGTATTTCATACAAATTGTATTTGTGTTTAAATGGATTTTGTACTGATTTTTGTAGTTTTCAAGGTCGTGAATTTAAGTGTGTTATTACAATGTTATAGTTACATGTGTAAACCTAATATTACATAGTTTTATATTGTTTTTAAATAATTATCTAAAAAAATTAAACAGATTCTGTTTTAAACAGCATCTGTTTTATAATATTGTGACATTATAAATTGAAATTAAGTAATAATTTAGCAGCGTAAAGAAGGAAATTTTTGTGTTATAAATAAAGTAATGAATGTTCATTTATTTTCCTGTTTTGTTCAATTATTATCATATAACATGACTTACGAGTGATCACAATCAATCTAGTAAAAAAGGTCTATATTTATATGTTTCATAGTTATAGTTTTTTTTTGTTTCTTCTTGGTAGATCAAAACAATTTTTTATTTTATCATTTAAAAAAAACAAAATTGTTTATAAATTGAGCCANNNNTTGAGCCAAAATTGTTTATAAATTAGTAAATTTCATGCTATGAGTTATTTGAATGTACTTAACAAAATATTATTATATTACATTTTAAAAAAAAATCCACTTTATATTATATAAATATAACACAGCACAATAGAATTATTCTAATGTCAATTTTTTTTTCATAATTTTAATTTTCTTTGCAACAGTCAATATAGTAAAATGTCCTAGCGAAGTTTTAAAAGTGTAGAATAATAGTGACGTAATGGGGCAAAATGGCGGCGCCGATTTTGGCTCGCTTTTGCAAGGTGCAGGGCGGCAATTGTTAAATCAAGGGGGTCAAGCGTTGCTTAATTATGGCGCGCAAGCGATCGGAAATATTATCAACGAAGTATTTCAAAAGAAAGAAGTTGAGCAGAAGAGAGTTCTGCCAAGCATTAAAAATTATAAAGTGGTGAGTATTAACTATTTTTATAGAACGTTTTCATGAACGTTTAGGAAGAGTCGGGTTCTGCGGTGGGACCCCAGAATTTTTCATCCATCAAAAGTTAAGTTTGGAAAATTAGAAAAATATTTTTTTACCGACACACAAAAATCAGTTGAACTATAGTCAAGGTCCACCCTGCAAGAAAACTCTATGAAACAAAAGCTAATATTTAAATCTCAACACTTACGTTTTCGACGAAAAAATGCTTAAACGTGTAATATTATTGAAAATTAGTTTTCTTAACAATCTTTTTTGTGTTCTTTTATAAAAATAATTAAGCCGTTTTTTTATCTAAAACTTAAATCAATGCTAATTTGATATATGAATCACTATTTTCGCTCATAACGCGATTACTTGTGCGTGGCCTTAAATTAAACGGTATTCGATGAGCAAACTGTAAAATAAATACCCACTCAGCTTCTTCATATAAGTAATGTATATTTAAATTATTGTCTTAATTAATTATGACATAGAGAAAATATTCATTATATTCTTCTGATTAGCCACTTTGAAGAACTTTTTCCTATAATTTTAAAAAAGTCTACAGGGGGGCGTTATTAATCTACAACACAATTTTCAATTAATGTAGTCATTGAAGTTATTTTAATGTATAATGGATACATTAATTTCATCTTAATTTCCAATAAAAAAAACATATTCCATTATTCAAAATAAAATATTGTAGGTGTATTTAATTATTAATGGTACTAAACTTAGCATAAAAATAATGAGAAATCAAAGTATCGCTGGTTACACAATTACTACGATGACGTCGTATGCAATTATATGCAAATAGTGTAGCATTAAGAACATATTACTATATCAACTGACGCATACTTTACAAAACCTAAGCATTTATAAATTCAGCATTGTTTTACTGAACCCTATATATTTCGTTACTTATATGTTGGGCGTATATTTTCATTAAATTATTAATTTAATTTGTTGTCAAGATCAAATGTTATTTGTAAATATGGGATCGTGGTTAAGTCGCGCCGTAGATCTATGAGTTCCATGACTCACTTTTGGCCTTCCGTTTACATAGAGGAAATATACCGATGTAGATCAAAGGAAAATTAACAAGCAGCTATTAATAAGTATGCTACCAACATTTTGAGTTGTAATAAAGTGCAAAGTTATGTAAAATGGAAATTATTTTGTGATTTTGATTAATATTTACTATTATGGTTTAAATGAAATTAAAATGTATAACATCTCCCACCGCAGTTACCCTACATTCTATAGCCTATAGCCTCCTTCGTTAAAAAGATATAATAATGTAGTTTTTGTTACTACCGCGTTGAAACAAGACTCTTCACATTTATAATATATTATAGATTATCTATATTAAATATAATATAGATTATCCGATCAATCAATCAAATCACCTTTATTTAAATCTGTCTATACCCTAATGAAATCAAGAAAAATCTTTTTTTTTTGACCATTTAGAAAACATAAAATTAAATGCACTTATTCAATGAGCCTTGTGAAATACCTATAAAGTGACACTCGTCTGCAATTTCGCTAATAGAAGCCATTAAGATAAACAGATAATCCTCGAGATGACCTTGTCTGAAGTACTCAGTACATACATAATTGGTCAATTGGTTGCTATGAAAACTGACCGCGCCTAAAGTGACATAGGAGTCGTGTGGATAAATTACATATTTAAATTTATTATACACTTTTTCTTCAGTATACCATATAGTGTCAAGACACTCCGTTTTGTTCAGTTTTTACCACTCTTTGTCTTTGTTTCGTCACGGCTTTAAATTACAATGACCCCCATACTTCCTTCCTTAATTTCATATAAGTACTTAAGCTCATATAAGGATGCGTCGACGTTTCAGGGTAAATCTCAGCATGAGATAAATTAATTTCCTTTGTTCATTTTTTCTTAAGTAGAAGTAACGAGCAAACTGTTCAGTACACATATATATTTTGCTTAAAAATATTAAATATTTCTGTTAAGATTTCCATTTTTTTTTTTGAGAGTTTAACATTTCTATTTTGTTCGCCCTGGTGTTGTGGGAAAGCGCTGCGTTGTGTTCCGCCACTCAACAGGCAATGCCTTCAAAATTCGACGAAACTACTATATCATTGGAAAAACTATAGCAATAGTATATAAGATAGTGCGATTTGTGATTCAGCGACCTAAATGTTAGATTTCATGTATCCTACGACCTTCGCATTGTTAAGGTGAATAGAGTATAGATATACTCACAATTTGTTGCTTCTATCAGTAAGTCTATTTTTATGTATATAGTATGCACTGTACGTATAAACAACGTAAGCTTATATCATATTTTAATAATTTAATAATTATTATATACTTCTATTAGTTTTGTTTAAAATAAAAAGAAAGCATTATTTCGTAAATTTAATTACAAGAACATATCGGTTTCAATACCCACTTTACTTTGAAGCAGAAATATGTACTATATATTTGACAAACTGCCAGATTTTGCAATAAAATGTTGTAGGTCTGCACTGTATTAAACAATGGATGTTTTGTGTGTTTATAAATTTAAGTTAAAAAAAATGTCGAATAAAATATTTTTTGTATAGGTGTATACATACCTAAATAGATAATTAAATAAGTCATTAGATAGATATATAGGACTTTACATACGTTTCAAAATGCTTAAAATTATTTTAAAAAACATAAACCGACTTCAAAACTCCACATATATGCGCAAATAAAAAAAATAACTTAATAAACTTAACTTAGCTTCACGCTTTATCCCTAGCGGGGTAACGCTAATGTCTCTACAAACATACCTCTTTCACCTCGTCCATTGTCATCAGCCTCTTCATATATACCCTCCGGGGGGCTAAAATTGAAAAATAGATAATGAACATATTGATATTTATATGTATATGTACTCAAATATTTAAAATCGTTTATTTTTGAAGTCGAGTAATGGTTTTCTTTGTGGATGTAAAATGAAAAATACATGCAGAAAAACAACAAGCAATTTTGATTGCGAAAAATATTACGCCTACGCTATCAATTGTTTTACAATACACTGACGTCGTGTACTTATAGTAGAATTGTTGAAATATCCAAATGTTATTGACCCGCATTTCGTGAATATTCAATATCGCCCACACAATTTTTGGTAGACAAGATAAACTTTTTTACTTTGGAATTTTTAAAGAAAAAGATTCACGTTATTCTACTAAATTTATTAAAGAATCGTAGCATTAAATTTAATGATAAATACGCTACAACGCAGAAATATGAGGCCATCGTAACTGCGTGGAACAACGTCTGGCTATAAACGCTATCTAGGGTTCGAATACTCTTTGGGAATGCGGGAAGTGAGGCAAGAGTATGGAGAGTCTCAAAACTAAATTCTAAGGTTTATATAAAACACAAAGAAGTTGATAAAAGGACATCTACGCGTTTAAAACGTCAAATCAACAATTTGGTCATAAAGTTTCTTTGAAATTAAGAGGATTACAATCAATACATTTGTTCGCGATGTTTACTTAATCATTGCTAAATATATATTTCTGGTAATTACGGATGCCGACAAGGAACAGACCTATCTTTACGATTAGGCCAACCAGATGTCGAAACGAATAAACTGCTGGTTACCCTGACTCCAATTCGTATAGTATAGAAGTAGGTACTTCTACTTGCTTTTATAGCTTTATATACGTCTTATGTTATTTGTTTTATATTTAGAATTATTATTTTTTATATAATCACACCGTAATATCTAATTATAATATTTATTTTCGTGGGTGTAAACCCCCTCGCGGCGTTATTTTGTAGGCGTTTACCCGATCCGGTATTTAACAATTATGGTTTTCAAGTACACAATCAATCGATTTTTTTTTTAATAAAACATTAATTGCCACATTTTTATTAAAAACCGAAATACAACTATTGAGATATAAACATAGCTATTTATGTTTTAATTTTGAATAGAATAATGTTTTGAAAAAGTCAGCTTCACGCTGTATCCTGCACACAGCAGAGAGAGGAGGCCGAATTCTGGAGGCATTCTGTTTTGAATGGCGGAACAGAGAATAATGTTTATTGGCGATTATTTTGATAGCAATGTCCCCCTGTGTCGTCATAACGCAGTGATTCTATAGTTCAATTCATTTGACTGTAGACATTATTTAAATTATTTATCACTCTGGTAGACAAAGAACGGCGTTCATTACCGCCATCCAACACGTAATGTCTCGAATTTGTTGCGGAAAATAGGAAACAGACTGTCTTAACACTAGGGTGCCTTCTTTCTTCCCTGCTAAGAAGGAAAGAGCGTGAAGCTACGTAATGCAGAGCAATACTCAATCATAAGCTGTTGAAACATCTAAATATTATATAGGTAAATTGTGTTTATAGTTTGTCCTTTTAATTTCTAACTCCTAAACAAATAATAGTATTTCCCCGTCTAGACGAGGTCTTGGGTGACGTCGTGAGGGGTCTGGTGTCTAGACAGCTAACAACCAATGTATGTACCTCTTTGTTGCAAGAGTAAATATTGAAATATTATAGTTCCCTTTCATAATTTACCTGTAATATTTTAACTTATGTTTGTACTCGTACTAAGCTTAAAGGAAACTAAGCTTAAGATTAAAGAAAACTTTGACACGGTTATAATTTAGTATGTAGTAAGATATGTAAATGATTATATATCTAATACTTCAATAGGTTTTACAACTATCATATATATCAAGAGTACCTTTAGTACGTGAGGTGAGGTATGTATATGAGGTCTGTGGGTTCCGTTCCTACTCGAAGAAATATTTCAATAAGTTCGATTGATAGCATAATTTAGGTTTTAGTGGCTATATAATCTCCGTGTATTGATCTACCTATTGTAGGTGCGATTCCCATTCTTCTCTTCTGCTAAGAATACGGCGTTGAGGTTCGCCACCCAACGCACAATATCTCAAAAGTTGGGGGAAAAGTGAATGTTCTAATGCTAGGTTTCTTTCATCTACTCTGCTATGCGAAAAAAAGCGTGAAAGAAATCAATCAGTTTTGTTTTGATTTTGTGAACGACCTAAAATGGTGACACTATCACTACGTAGGTTTAATTTAAAATTTAAATAAAATATATAAATAATATCAGTAATATCACCATTCCTGTGACATTAACATATACATATATGATTTAAATAATACTTACTATAAAATTCTTAGATATTGAAGAGCCCAACACTTTAGATAGACAGACGTGCCTGAATGCGATACGCAACACCCCGCGTACAGTGCTAGAATACCCTGGAGGTGTCATCGCTGATTACTTTACGCATCATACTATCTTATCAGTGACATTGGTACCGACTATTGACTTTAATGTGTAACGCTTTTATTTCATTTCTTATTTATATGGGTTTTATTTTTATTGCCAATTCCATATAAAATAAATTTTGTAGAATTGGAGAAGTTAGGTACTTACTTTTTTTCTTAATAAAATGATATTCCCTTTCTTCTTGATATTCGGTTTCTTTAATTTAAAACGATGTTAAAATCACGAATTATCTAATACATATACATAAGGAAAATAAAATTTAGACATGGTGGAAAACTCTAGATAGGTAATGCCATTTAATCTTAATTGAGACTCACTTTATTTAATTGAAAATGTTTCTAAACAACTCGGGACCTGAATTATAGTGTAGGCGCAACGTTTTATCATCTATAAATTTGTTAAAAGAAATATATTGCAAAAAAGTAGTTTCATAGTTTAGTATTTTCAAAAAAATTTCAATAAAAACAATACAAACAAAGTTTTATTGAAATCTTCACAATGTTTTTAAATTAATAGCAAATGGCAACCAAAAGTCACACAGTTTTATTCATAAAAGTCAAATAGTTTTCATACATACCATGCAATACAACACTAATTTTCACTTTACACATCCACGTCTCTACGTTTAGCACTAGTCAGTAGTTCTTTTTAGTGTCGGGGTAGAATTAATAGCTACGTAAAGGAGTAATTAAATTACCTTAAAAGCTTTTCGATAGTAATTGTTTATGTCATCGAACTGTTAGTTAATTAATTTTTTTTTACCGCACCCTAATATAGGACCAAAGGGACTTTCAGGTGGGACATTGAGGATTGCATGAACATACCCTAAGTACATATATAATATTGAAACGTATTAAAAATAATGAATTATTATAATTTTTTGACTGTTGGAGATGTTGAATTTAATTAATCTAAAAGAATAAAAGATGGGTACGTAATACGTTTATAATTTTTTATTTTAACGTTATTGATCTAGGTTACAAAATCTTTCAAGAGTATACATAGATAGATAGATAGATAGATAAAACTCTTTATTGCATACATAAACAAACACATAACTAAATAGTAAAACAAAAGACATAGAATAGTATGCAAAGGCGACTTTATCACTATTAGTGATCTCTTACAGGTAACCTTAACTAACATAAACTTACGATAGATTTGTCACCATTTGCATCTAAAATTATAAAAAAAGAGAAACGAAAGAAACTCATCATAGGGCCATGTACCTACATTACGTGCAGAGCAACTGAATTATATTCCATAAAGTAGCTTACCGTGTAACACAAGCTTTACAAGCAAAACTCTCTACGGGCTTTCCGCGCAATTATAACACTCGTTATGTATACGTACATATAGTATAGCTTTGTTTTCATTTATATAGTGCCTTATCAACCGTTATCCACTCAGTCATTTGTTTCAGTTTATTACGATAGGTCAATTCAGGCACATGTTCAATATTTTTTGTGTGTGATGGACTAGTGTTTAAAATATATTCATTTTAAATAACCAATTCTGACTCTCCATAGGTTATAGTAATCGATTGTCTGGTGCTTTTTAGTGAATATATCAAAATAGATGTGATGTCGTTGAAAATCAATATATTGTAACAAGGACGTAGAAAATAAGGGCATTTTGCTCCGCGTAATGGTCACTAACGGCCCATCTTATTTATCACTTATCGCACGTTTAAAACTAATAGTACGGAGCCCTTGAGCTACAACTACGAACCTAATTACCGAATAATTAAACAAAGAATATATCAGTTTGTTTGTAAAATCCGACTCGAGTGCACAATATGTTAGAAGTAAAGGAAGACATTGTCCAATTGAGAATAGAAGATGTCAAACTGTTTACAACTACTTACGCGAGTCCAGCAGCTCAACATGCTGTCGATATATGGAAAAGAAAATCTGTGACGAATACTTCTCCGATTTCTAAAAGAAAAAACCAAAATGAAATCGATTCTGGTCATATAAAGAATGGTCAAGGATTTTTTTCCAAATTATTAACAGATTTTAAAAAAGCTAGAATCAGACCATCTGACACTGGAAACTTAGAAAGCGACGTGACTAAAAAAATAATTGATCCCGTCGAAAATGCTCAAATTGCTAAGGGATTTGTGATTAACAAAAGTTTGTATAATAGAGATGTTTTAGATGATATAAAGGAGGATAAAGAGAAATCACCATCGAGGAAATTTTCTATAGTAGTGCAAAACAAAGTAAATAAGTTAAAACTACCCGATTATTATAATGGTAGTCAGATGTTCATGCCTAAAGGCGAGCGACTATTTTGGGTGTGTTTTTTAACTTTTTGTCTCTAAAGTTATTAGCTCTTAGGTATTTTTTTTAAGTGTTATTCTTCTTTTTATTAGTTTAAGATTGACAAAAAATAACTTTATAACGATTTGATATATTTCAATGATTTGTGTAAAGATTTAACATGAGCGCTTAGATGGATTCCAAAGAGTACGGGTTAATATAAGTTAATATTTATTAAGTTTAAAAAGAATATTTTAGTATTTTTATCCTTTCCTCGCTTAGAAAATAGTTAAACTCAATTTGGCAGGGCCGCGACGGTGGCCAGAGAATCATTATGTCTTCTCATACACAATAATATACAAAACAAGATTGTTACTGTAATAATATTTAGCAAAAAGGTTATAATTCATTCAATACATTGAATAATCCATAACGAGTTTAATGAAATTCCATAAAGAAATTTCTTTGGAACGGTATTTAAATAACCACTAAGCCATATACTTACTTACATGTAATTATATACATACGATCTATCTTGTGAACGCGTAGATTAGTCGGTTAGCCCCAGTAGTGTCCACAATTTAAAGATATAATATAACAAATAAAGTAAATATTATAAAATTATAATTATATGTGTCAATATATAATAAGTAGAACATAATGATTCTTTTTAACATATTATACTAGCGACCAAAACCAAAATCCAAATTATAGGAATATACGTTATTGTGTTGTATAAGCTATTTTACTGTAAAATTTCATATATATCGGATCGGTAATTTTTGCGTGAAAGTGAAATAAACATACATCCAGACAAACTTTTACATTAATAATATTAGTAGCATGTATATGTGAAGAACAGCACAAATATTATAAAAAAATAATACAACAAAAGGCCTACGCCCATAGTTTTCAGAATGATTCATTCTATGACCAACATTACCTTAATCTCGCATAATCTTTTGACTTACCCAAAAAAACTTTATCATAGTAGTTCACGGTATAGATATGTCTATAGCGTGAATTTTTATGATAAAGTTTTATATTGATCTCTCAGTTATGTCACGTGTGATAGGAAAATGCTGTTTCAAAGATAGCGCCTGTGATGGGTTTTTTTGCATATATTGAATAAAATAATATCCGATAATCGATACTAAATATTTTTCATAGAGGAATGGAGCTTCTAGAAGGATTCAATCAATATCGATATTGAATTGCTATGAAAGTTTAAGTCGAAATGAAATCACTAAAACGTGACGTTGAGTTCCGCCATTAAATACGCAAACGAAGCAGTAGTTTTTGCTTTGGCAACATTCGCCTAATAGATATCCTAAACTATGATAAGAAATGCAAACCGCCCTACAAGAAGTATTGCTTCGTTTGGTATGTAAAAATACCAGATTTTCGGAGTTCCCCGAATACACCTTTCTTATTACATTACATACATTTAGATTTTTGGTAACCGCCACAATAGGGGCAAAAACAAAAATCAAAACTTTATAACTGCTATATACATACGTGTATTATATTTGTCTAGTACATTTTAAAAAAATATATTTTAATTTTGCAGTTAGGTGAGACCCGCCCAAGCTCCTTCGGTCCAGCAACTTATCAAGATTTCAAAGATATTCGGTCAAGGTGCTTAGCTGAGGGGCGACTGTTCGAAGATCCTGAGTTCCCTGCCATTGATCGCAGTTTGTACTACAAGGAGCGATTAGATAGACCTCTGACATGGCTACGACCTGGGGTAAGGATAACGTGTGCTTTAATTTTTTTTTTATTTATGTACTTGAATTTTTGCAACCAATTTCTATGATCAGGTCAGGCGCAAGGGCACAGGTGTGCAACTGTTAAATTTTAACACCACAGGTTGTGGGTTCTATTCCCACTCGAGGAAATGAAATATTTTTATATTTTCACTTCCTAGCTCTGGTAAACGAAGCAAAGTGCGGCATTGAGTTTCGCCATTCAACATAATATAGTCTCCAGGCAATGTGGAATTCTAAATAATTAATTTCCTCGTTATGGCAGAACAAGCGCAGCGTTGAGTTCCGCCGCTCGATACGTTACGATCTAATTCAGGTGAAAAACTGTGAAAGAAATCTTAACAGTAAAACTAGATTGGTTCTACCTACACTGCTAGATAGATACAATATGAAGCTAAATAAAATATTCAGATAAGGTCTACGCTTTATATTTCTTGTTATAGCTTATGTTCCTTGTTGGTTTTGATTCAATTTCAAACCGCGGGACTTATTAATTTCTTACAAATATTCCTCTTGTATGTATAAATAGTGAAATCGACGCATTGTGACAGCTTTGAAGTTAGCTTTGTGAATGTTTGCGGCCACGACTCGTCGACTGCACTGTAAATCTTGATTTGTGTATTCTAAAGTAATGATTCTCAATAGGAAATATGCGAGAATCCCCAACTCTTCGTGGAAGGGTACAGTCGTTTCGACGTGCAGCAAGGGGAGCTCGGCGACTGCTGGCTTTTGGCCGCTGTGGCCAATCTTACTTTACATAGAAAGTAAGTTTGTTGTGTTATTTTTAACAGGGACTTTTCAGTTTCTTTTAAATTTCTAAGATTTGTCTTACTTTGGTTTAGTTTATACATCTTTAGAATAAAGTTATTGGAATTATCGTTCATTATTTTGAGGGCGTGTGAGGCCCTCGTGGTGGTGGCGTTGTAAACGCGACTGTTGTAGATTCATTTCATTAATAGTTGACTCTATTAGGTAGAATGAATTGTTTTCATTTCATTGCTTTGGTAACACGGCAAATGCACGTGGTTGAGTTCCGCCACTCCACTGGCAATGTCTCGAAAACGAGAAACGGAATGTCTTAACGCTAAGTTCAATATACCCTGCTATTAGCGGAATACAGCATGATAAAAAAAAATGCAGAATAAAAATATTTTTTTTTTAATCAATAGTAATAGTTATTTTTTATCTGTAAAGTTTTCGAGGTAAGATAATAAATATAATTAGTATAAATATCTTAACTAATAATAGCAAAATATATATAAACGAAGTTGTTGTGTATTTTTACACCACATTCTCGGTACTATATATTTTATCGACAGCGGTTTTTTTTTAATCTTTAGGTGTCTTTTATGGGCACTTCTTGTTAAGTATTGTTTACTGCACTTTGAATAATCAGAATTGATAATTAACTGTATTTAAAGCGTAAACATCGTGTTGGGAATTTTTACCTTAAGTTTTTCGGAACGGAAGTAATAATAATTTATATTTTGCCAAGCGTAAACCTATAAAAGCGACGGTGTCCATTCCCACTCGGGGGAATGAAAAATTTTATATTTTAATTTCCTCTCTCTTGTTACAAGGCTAAGCGCGGCGTTGAGCAATACACAATGCCTCGATAATTCGATGGAAACAGACTCCAGACTTCGATGGAGACAGACAGACAGACTGTTTTGACACCAGGTTCCCTTTACCTACACTACTATATGCGAGATACAGCGTGAATCTACTCTTAACTATTTCTTACGTATCAAATTTTTGACATATGAAGAAATTACTCTTACAAATCGTCTAAACGCTGAAACCAGCAAGCAAGCAACACATTCTTATCACGCCACATGATTTTTTTACGTTTATTTCTTTAGCTTCACGCTGTATATAGCAGGGTAGGAAAAAGGATCCTAGAATTAAGAAACTCTCTTAATCCTAGGTTAACCTTAACACTTTAAATTTTAAAACTACTGTTACTAATTCTCTATATTTATAATTATATATTATTTTAAACAAGGTCAACATTTCTAGGTCAAACGTAGCGTTGTTTTGAAGCTTATCACTTCAAAATATACAATTATAACATTACATTGATAACGTAATTACGTTGACTGATAACAAGTTACTAAAATCCGTACTAGAATAGAATTGATTATTTATTTCCCTGTTATATGAACTTTGACGTGGATAAAATAATTATAATATTTTCGTTGTCTGCTAATATATAAAATAGGCTGCGGCATTAAGTTACGTAGGTAATGTTTTTATTTAGTTAATATGCGGATTCGGAGAATGCGTTCAAAGTAAATTATTACTCGAACCACTTATACTCTAAAGTGGTTTTTTTTACAAAAATTTTTTTAGTATATAATTTTTTTTTATTTCACTCATAAATGTGCTTAAAAAGGATAAAATAGCAATGTAAATAAATAAAAGATCACCAACCAAATTTTTAATTAACAATGGATTACTTATAAAAAAGGGGAATAATGTTTCAGTGGAGTGAGGTATATACAAGTTTCGATGTAACCCACTGTACTTGTGGTCAGTTACTTCAGGCACTTAGAATGTAGCAAGTGCCATACACAGTGTTTTCGTTACTTATTGTCAATTTCTTATGATTATTTTATAATGAACTAGAGCCACAAGTTAAAGCTGCCTTATTATAATTATACTTATTATACTACTCTAATTTCAGACTGTTTTTCCAAGTGGTGCCTGACGATCAAAGCTTTGATGAAGAATATGCTGGTGTCTTCCATTTCCGGTAATCAAATTTGTAGATACTATAAAGTAATAAAGACGGTTGTGGGTTCATTTCCAGTTCTGGGGCTTGAGTTATTTTCTTTTGCATGCTTTGGTACGACAAAGTGTAGCCTCTCGCTAACGTTAATAATTGGAAATCGAGTGTCTTAACACTCCGTTCCAGATATACCTAGAACCACCATAAAACTAAAAAAAATATATAATATTTAATATACACTTTTTTCAAGTAATTTTTGAGGATAATCCTACTAACTACTTTACTAAATATTGACAAAATTTAAATGTTCGTTACAGTTTCTGGCAATATGGCCGCTGGGTGGACGTCGTCATCGATGACCGTCTGCCTACATATAGAGGGAAATTAGTTTTCCTTCATTCTTCTGAAAGAAGTGAATTTTGGAGTGCTTTACTTGAAAAAGCTTATGCTAAGTAAGTTTACTTTTGGTATTTTTGGAGTTAAGAATTACTTAATTTTGTTGAATTAATGATTCATCATCATCAGCCTGTCCTCGGTCACTACTGGACATAGGCCTCTCCAATGGCACGTCACTGAGCTGAGCATTTAATGATTATATTCTTTAAATTTTTTTTTCTATCATATAAATGTAGATTTTGTAGAACTATGTGATATCTTTTGTTTGGTTGATCTATTAACATAAAGTATAGACTAAGATCGATTAACGTAAATCATTTTTTTAAATTTTTACATTTATCTTGAGAAAATTTTATTATTTCTTGTATTCATATTTTGTCTATTGAATAAATGAATTCAAAGACAGCTCGGCGTTAAGTTCCAACAATCAATACGCATTGTCTCGAAAATTCGAGGGTGCGTTGGGACCGAAGTCTTAACACTAGGTTTTCTTTGCCTTACCTACCTTAATATATACGAGAAACAGTGTAAAACTAAAATAAAATAAATAATATTTCAGATTACACGGTTCATACGAAGCTCTGAAAGGCGGCTCAACATGTGAAGCGATGGAGGACTTCACCGGTGGTGTGACAGAAATGTATGAAGTAAACGAACTACCCCCCAACTTCTATACTATACTACTGAAGGCGTACGAGAGGAACTCGCTTATGGGATGTAGTATTGAGGTTGGTTTGTGTTTTTTTATATAATATTAACGGGACACCCGTAGTTTGGTCGTTTCGCGGCACCATAACCCCCCTCTATCTTCTAGTTAAAGTGAAAAATTTGATCGAGTTGTTCCGGAGATTATGCCGAACAAAACACATAGGTCTACCTATGATGAAAAAAGATATCCTATAAGAGTTCTTTGTTTTCTTTTGAAGTACGGAACCCTAAAAATGAACATAGACGCTTGTATCTTTTAAACTTGATTCTGCGCTCTAAGGGAGGACATATGGACATATTCGTTGTAACCTCAATGCGATCTTGAGGTAAATGAAATTAACAAACCGAACTAAAATCACATTCATGTTCTTTTTAGTTGAGGTTCAGAACAATAATAATACATATGTTTTTACTTATAGCCGGACCCGAACATTCTGGAAGCTGAAACACCAGCGGGTCTTATCCGGGGACATGCATATTCAGTGACTCGAGTGAAATACGTAGATATAGAAACCCCGGGACGTGCCGGGAAAATACCACTACTGCGTTTGAGGAACCCCTGGGGGAACGAGGCCGAGTGGAACGGAGCCTGGAGCGATAAGTATGTATTACATAATATGTACGTGTAGTATGGTCGACGAGTCGTGGCCTCACATGATTTTCTTCCTGAGTGCACAATGCAAAAAATATCCTTAAGCGAAAGCCTAGCTTTAAAATGGCCACAACTTGTCCACCGTTCTGTACATACATTAAAGAACAAACAAAAAAAAACAAAACAAACTAAGTGTATGATTTACTTGTCTTGGTCTTGTCTAGCTTGTGAAGTTAAAAAATAAATTAATTAATAACATTTAGGTAGCTCCTACCTAATACAATGGCTTGATATGTTGCTACTGTAAATCTCAAAATATAAATATATATTATATTTTTGAGACCTATTGAGATCTTTGATTATTACACATTTTAAATAAACTCTAAATGAATTATAAAATAGTTTTATGTAATTTTTATTGATTTTCTAGGTCACCAGAATGGCGCTTCATCCCTGAATCGGAGAAGGAAGAATTAGGCCTAACATTCGATGACGATGGAGAATTTTGGATGTCCTTCAAAGATTTTACAAGTCATTTTGATAGGTTAGTCTTTTAAAATATTTTATATTAAGTTTTTAATATGTATTGTTATGAGTTAAGGAAGAAATTAGAAGCCATATACATTATGTATTGAGGCCGTCATAGTGCAGCGGCACTTTTGACCGTAAAAAAACGGTGGATTCGATACCCACTCGGATAAATTTATCATTTTCACATCCTAGCTATGGTAAGAAGATGAAGCGTGACTTTTGAGTTTTACCACTCAACGCAATGTCTCGAAAATTGGGCGTTGTATAGGGAATGGACTGCTATATACGCATATAATTTTACCTTTTATAAAATATATTAATATGACCATTTTAATAAAACTATATAAGAATGTCTTTTTGTTCAGAGTGGAAATTTGTAATTTGAACCCTGACTCATTGGACCCTGAAGAATGTCCTGAAGGTTGCACTAAGAAGTGGGAGATGTCTGTGTTTGAAGGAGAGTGGGTGAGAGGTAAGTTTTATACACAATTATAGAATAAAATATACTTTTTAAAGATATTAAAGAAAGGTCATGAGTTTTATTATTTTTTTATTATTAGTATATTTTTTATCTTCACGCTTCACCCCGCACATAGGAGCATACGCAGCGGGAATTAGTGTTAAGACACTCTGTACCCAATTGAGACGTTTCTGTTTCTCCTCAAACTTTCCACTGCTAATAATAAAATGTCGTTACGTACATGGACCTTGAACTCTCATTTGTCTCAAAACTTTCGACCTGTTTAAATCGATTCATTAAAAAACTGTTTAATTTATTTTATGAACATAAAAATGGTAATATTATTATATCGCAAACGTAATACAGGTGAGGAAATAAATGATTTGACAGTTCTAGAGGGCGGAGCTGCTAGCGAGTGGCTAGTCATCAATAAAATTGTTCTTAGAATCGGTTTTTAGAATTAGAACATAAAAAATAAGGTTTATTAACAAAAAAAAATGTATTTGTCAGGTGTAACAGCGGGTGGTTGCAGGAACTACTTAGAAACATTCTGGAAGAATCCTCAGTACACTGTGACCCTTAAGGACCCGGATGAAGATGACGCTGAGAACAAGTGTACTGTATGTATTACTATTTTCTTTTGTTTTTTTAGTTTAATGCCGCATCCCGTACGTAGCTGGGTTAATAAAGGGAACACGGGAATCTAGTGTCCGTACCTATAATTGTTTTACTTAGACTTTGTGAATTGTATAATTTAATTGATATTTTTATTTGATTTATGTTTTTATTTTCTTCAGATTATCGTGGCACTTATGCAGAAGAATCGTCGTTCTCAACGTCATCAAGGCTTAGAGTGTTTGACCATTGGATTTGCGGTAATTATTTTTTTCTTTACGCTGTATAGGCACATAGGAGGAATCTAGTGGTCAACCGCTTTATTTTTTCCCACGTGCCGCCAAATTTTGGATAGTACTGAGAATTATGTGTGGCTACCCGACAAATCAGTCGGCAGTAATAGAAAATTAAAAAAAATGCTTGTTTTAGATGATTGGTGACTTTATTTCTATTACACTATTTAAAACTAATAATATAATTTATTATATTAATGCGATATAATTGAAACTATCGTGTCACTGAGTAAGACTATAAAGGTAATAGTAGGTTCAATACCAAATCGAGAAAATGATTTGTTTTCATTTCCTCCGCTTATAAGATAAAACGCGGCGTTGGGTTCCGCCTGTATTTTATAAACATTTTAACCTGTAAACATAATAGTAACCCTACTTATTTTAATTTATTTTAGGTATACCGTCTTCCTAACTATGGGCACGTACCAAAACCTTTGGATGTCAACTTCTTCAAATACAATGCATCTGTTGGACGTTCTCAAGCTTTTATTAACTTGAGAGAAGTTAGTGCTAGGTGAGTTAGTTAAGTTAAAGAACATATGTATATCTAAAAAAACTTTGCGATACCATATATCCTACTATTCTAGTACCCCCCTAAATTAAAAATGATTTCATAAATATATTTAATAAATATTCATATAGTTCAAGCGCGCCGCCGTGGTCGGCTAGTATTAGATATATTTTATTCTATTTAAAACGTGAAAAATAATAGTATTTTACTATGTTTTATTTAATTATTTTTTTAGATTCAAATTCGAACCCGGTTCCTATGTAATAGTGCCTTCAACTTTCGAGCCGGATGAGGAAGGTGAATTCTTACTGCGTGTGTTCTCCGAGAAGAGCAATAATATGGCGTAAGTAATTTTTGTTATGTACAATATATAATCAAATATATGGTAAAAAGGGTTTTGTTTCATGTATACATGAAGCAAAACTCTTTTTTACCAAAACCGTGCAGATGAAGGAGTATGAAATTAGACACGATTACTATAACTTTTATATAGATAAAGAGTGCAGAATACTAATATTTAAAAAAAATTAATACTTAAAAGGTCCTTTTAATTAATAAAATATGGTATCTTTATAAACTTTTGTTTAAAGTGATATACATAATGCTATGACAATGCATATTGTAAGCATCATTTCGTTCTCTTAGGTTATATAAATATATTACAATAGAAAAACTATAGTCATAAATACCTTTTCATAATTTTATAATCCTAATATTAAATTGTGAACATTTAAAAAATGGAAGAAACTTACTTTTTAACTTAAGTCTAAAATATTTTGAACTTTTTTATGTCTATAATATTTTAACTTAACTTTATTAAATAAGAAAAAATATGTTAATTAATGTATTGTATCTATGTTTACAGTGAAAACGATGAAGAAATGGGTATGGGTGATGTAGATGATAGGGTGAGTTATATTAAAATTGTAAATACTATGAATGCTTTGTACATTGTACTTTGGTTTTTATATTTCCATCACTTCGCTCTGGTAACTTGAAAATTCCCTCTGCCTTACCCTGCTATATGTAGGATACAACATGAGGTTGAAAAAAAAAGGTTTATGTACAATATATAAAACAAGAAAAATTACAAAATAAATTATTTTTTTATTTTTTCTCAACTAAAATATAAATTACACATGTTACTTAAATTTAGGTAAAAGAAATAGCTCCGAACCCAGAACCGGCGGATCCGGTGCGCGAGTTCTTCACTCGACTCGCTGGATCAGATGGAGAAGTTGGGTGGGAAGAATTAAAAGAAATACTGGATTATGCTATGAGAGAGGGTATGTGTGTGCTATTTATTTATAGATTATTTATAAGGGTTTTATATATATAATAGAGTCACTGAGTTGTGGTCCCTCTGATATGAGACTTTCCGAACTTTAACGCATTGCTCACTTAAGCATGGGAAAAATGTATCAAAAGTAAGAAAAATATACTAAAATCAAATCTACGCAGCCATCTACACCTACCTTCAGGGCGGCCACGACTCGTCGACCATACTGTGTTAATGACCGGGCATGGGCAAACAAAAAATCTTGACTTGTGTACTATCATTTATAGATAGCTCTTTAAGTTACACATAAAAATATCAAGATTTTTGTTTTTCCTTATTGAACTTACTAGATTTGTACTAGTAAATATATTTTTTAATTGAAAATTGCAATATAAAATATAACGTTTAATTATACATATTAGTGAGATTATTTTGAGGATAACGAAAAAATATTTTATTTATTTATGTGCTTTGGTTGTAAATTTTTTAAACTAGCTATTTATTTTATTCTTTTTTTAAATTATTCATTTCTTATTAAAGATAAGGCAGGTTTTTAAATAAAATATGATTAGTATATCAAAGTGGTATAAAGTTTTAATTCCAGTTTTTTTGTATATAATATGCTAGTACCCTTACAAACTCCATAAAACTGGTGTGCCCATAATATGATTATTTTGCTTTATAATAAATATGATATACATATATGATGATATATTTTTTTCTTTATTTTCAATTATTTTACTGATTAAATTATTTTTCTATTATTTTAATAATTATACAAAAATTCAAAACAAAATTGACTGAAAACTAACTTTAACAGTAACACATTTAATATGAAGCAAAATATACGTGATTTATATTTTTTTGTGTACTTTTAATAAAGATTAAATATATTTTAATACTACATTTATAAAAATGCCCATTTTGAGCTTTCAATGTGATAACGCTTGTGTCTTTTAATGCTTTTTAATTTCGTTTCGCAAACCGTCCGAAGATAATTAATATGTAAGTAAATGTAGCTTTTAAATGTTTTTTTTTATTATTTATTTGTCGTTTCTATATATTATTTCTTTTCAGCTTGTATAATGTTATAATAAAAAATGTAGTTGTTATTTTTATAATTGTAGATTTATTTTTATTTTGCGATTTTACTTATCTATTTATTTATTTTTATTGGTTTTTTTATTATTCATATCGCATTGGAAGTATAAAGTTGATATGTAAACTTTAATTTCGGTATATTTGCTGATACTATAGCCATTTAATGATATAATTTTACTAAATATGTTTGGGTATGAGCTGTGGTTAAATTTATATTTGCTTATAATATTCTTATTTATCAGTAATTACTGGTTAAGTCCCTTGCAAATTTTGAAAAAGGTAAAAACATATTTTATTTATCAAATTATATGTTTATAATAACGCTGATCATTAATATTTTATTACTATCGTATTTATTAAATAAATATGTTATAAATATAAATTATGCCCTCCTGTACATGTTATCTTTCTATTCGCTTTTTATAAGTAAATATTATGCAATAGATGTTATAAGCTTATATCTCTGTTTTCATATTCATATGTATTACGTAATTTAATGTATATAGTAAATACTCGTACGTAATATTAATATTTTTATTTGCCGTTAGATATTTTTTAAATAAAGGGATATTTTTCTAAATTATAAGCCAAATCAATATCAAAAAAGATTTCAAAAATCTATAAATTTCCTAATTTAAGTTGACACGGTGTAACTCTTTCGCTTTCCTCACTTTAGTTAGGTTATCTATAAGTTACACTTGTGACTCCCCTTTGTGCAACCCCTCTACCTGGTGTGACGTCACATATTTTGCAATTTTACATCTAGAAATTAGCAAAATTCAAACAGTAATTCTGAAATTATGTTTGTGTATTGTAATCTAGAAATGTTTTAAATATTATATTTTGTGCAAAATATAATATTAATATAATAACATTTCTAAATTACCCTTTCCTTTGACTTTTCCTTTTGACGATCAACATTTGTCGTACGCTATCTTTTCTTGAGTTACATATAGGTCTATGAATTGAATTAGATTGTGTCTCTGAATATTCAGTTCAAATATGGGTATCGTGTCTATATTGGATTCCTCGTCCTTTCCTTTTTTTATTTATAAAAAAAACTAATGCTATTAACCCTGATCAAAAGCAATACATAATTTTCATGGCCCCTAATGTTTGCTAACTTTCTTGATCTAACATATATAAATATTTATATCATATTTAAAACCTACCATAATATTTCCAAAAATGAAATATTTGGAAAATATGAAATCTCATAATAGGAATATTACATAATAAATAGTTTAGGTAATATAGCTTATAACATTGGGGTACAGAGATGGCGATGCGTCACGGGCCCGCGGTATACGACAGCGGGGGAGGCGGGGGTTCCCCGGGCTCCCCCCAGGAACAGAGTTGCCTCGAGCAACTGCTCTGCGCCCTCTGCTCGCCGATTTGTAAGGAACTCGGCATAGACTTGCAGCAGGTTACTCAGCAACAGCAGCAAGAACAGGTGCATTTGAATCAACCACAACCGCATCAAGGTATGGGTTATGTGTGTTTCTGTGGATTTTTGGTTTTGTAGCTTATTGTTTTTTTATTATGGCAGAATAGGTATAGAGAATTTATGCAGAAATATATTTTACATATTTTGGTTAAAATGTAGCGTGGGTAATTAAAATTGACGCATCGTTTTCTTTTATTAGAGCGGGAATTAAAAAATAATTTTAATATAATCATTAACACGAGTGACGGTCGATCTCATAACCGCGCCAGATTCTGTCCAATCATGCCTGTCTTCAATACGTTTTGAATGAAAAAGTCATGAAATAAGTTAAAAATTATGATTATATTTTGGTTAAACAGTCGTAAATTTAAAAAAAACGGTTTAAAATTAAGTCCCCAGACACTTGTAGTCGCTCTAAATACTAGTTTACACAAATAAAAGTTTAGTATAAAATGAGAGAAAATATAGTTTTTTTTTAATCTATTATATGTTTATTAATAATGTGTTTTAAGATGTTCCAGGTGACCAGGCTGCGATGCATGAAACTTATATTATATACTTTTATTGAAATGGAGGCAGTCGTTTAAAATGTCTGTTTTTGTTATACAAATATATTTTTATTTACAGATATACGTTTTGCGTTTTTTATTTTTTCATATAAAATTAGTAAAATAATGCTTATATATATATATTAAGTTTTGTTCAAGCATTATTTTATGTTATTGATTTTTAAAAATCGATTTTTAATTAATATGTAAAATATTGATTTTGAATCGATTTTAATAAAAATTTTAGCTTTATTTGCTACTAACATTGAAATGTAAATATTACCAATATATTTTGGAAATATTTAAATTTCTTATTTATCGCTTTTGTTGGCATGGTTCTGTGGCGTTGTACCAAAAATGGGCATTTTATAAATTATATATTTTTAACATTGTTTCATTTAGACTTTAATTATAAGTCACCTCCATTTCCTTAAAAAATGTATTTTTCATTTGTGATGTAAGTTAACTTACATATAAAAAACACTTTATGTAAAATCGCTAATGGTCTAAGACCATAATCAAATTGAATACTGTTCAGTATTAGTAACATTTAAAATTATGCCTAATCAACCGATCTCATAGTAAGTTACCTTAAATCAGATTTTACCAGGTTTTTTTATGTATATGAAAATCATATTAACACATTTATTCCAACTTTCAGAACTAAAAGGCCAGGGTTTCTCAAAGGATGTGTGTAGGAGTTTGATCGCCATGTTAGATAAAGATAACTCCGGTGGGCTTGGCTTTGAAGAGTTCAAATCTGTTTGGATTGATTTACGTCAATGGAGGGTGAGTTGTTTATATTAGTACACTAGCGAGCCGCTCACGACTTCGAACATTTGCACATATATTTTTTTAGTTTTTTTATTTTTTATATTATTACTGTTTTATCGAATTATACGAACAGTATCTGCTCTTAAGGAAATCTACTTAATATTTAAACATGTTTTTGACTAGAAAAAATATTTTTATTAAGTTTTTATTTATTTAAATGATATGTATAAAATCTGTCCTAACCCCTCCAGGCCGTGTTCCGCCTCTACGACACGGAGGGGCGCGGCGCCATCCCCCCGCACCAGCTGCGCGCGGCGTTAACATCCGCCGGCTACACTGTCAACGCGCACGTCCTGAACGTGCTGGCACACAGGTACATTCTCCTCCAATGTATCCCTACCCCTATTATACCCGCTTTTCCCCCACTTGTTTCTTAGTATCTCTTCCCATTATCATCAATTTTTCTAAATTGATTTTTTCTTTAATGTGCTATATTAATAAACATTTTTAAAATTATTTTGGTATTTGTTTCTATTGAGGTTCGATTTCTGCTTTAAAAAAATATCCTCATAATTTTCTTTTCTTATGATTTTAATAACACTTAAAACACTACATAAATGTTGAACATTTTTTATATTACTTTTAAAACAAAGGAAGCTATATAGATATTTTTAATCGTTTTGAATATTTAATCATTAAAATATTAATTTATTATTTTTAAGATACGGTTCAAGCGACGGCTATATTTACTTCGATGACTTCATAATGTGCGCTGCCAGACTTAAAACTATGATTGGTGAGTTAATATGTATTTTTACTATCTTTTTTGTTTGGTTTTCTTTTGTTTTCAAATTTTTTTTTAGAGAATAGAGAAATTAAAAAAAATACAAATTATGAATTTTAAACAGTTAGAATAATTTGTTTTTTTTAAGACTGTCTGCATTCATATTTGCATAATATAATACTTTAGACTTAGAAAACTAGTTTAGTTTGTCAATTAGTTGGTTTGATTGTATGAATGGAACCGATATTATTTCACACCGGTAAAAGGTTTCCCGGACCATAATAAAAACTTAGTAAAAATCATTTCCTTAGGAATTTTAAGCCTATCATAATAGCCTATATAAACAAGTAAATATTTACATATTTAGCACTAATGTTTCTAGTACTTATAGTTCTAAATATATTATAAATAAAACAGCAAACAACGAAACGCCCGAGCAACTCGAAATGAATCCCTGAGCGGAACGTCGTCTGGAAATAAGTATACAAACATACTTACAGATAATATTATTTATATATATATATATTTATATAATGCAAAGAAAACATAAAATAAAAATTAGTTCTTAATTTTATTCAGTAATGGGACTTGACTAGGGCGTACTTTTGCTATATTTTTTTCGTCTTTCAACTAATGTCAATGTTTATTTGCATTATATATGTGTATATACATTAATATTTACTTACACTGTGTCTCTGTGCTTATTGCACACACAAAAATAACGTTTGAGAGTCCACTTTTTATTTTATTTATTTTTTATTATCATTTATTGTTATAATTAATTAGAATTATATAAAAATTTGCATAACTATAGTGATACTCTTAATACGTTATAAATTACTTTTTGCTTCAGAATTCATAAATCGAAAATGATTTAAATTTTGTGAAAGGATATAAGTTTATTATTATTATAATATATTTATTATAAATCTGCAAGCAAATAGTAAAAAAATCACAGATCAAAGCTATTTGTAGATAGAAACCAAAAAATGTAATTTTCGTACATTTACATCAAAATAAACATACGCAGAGGTACAAATTATCATACAAGTAGCTTCCAATGCTTTACTAATAAACAAAATCGCGCCATTTTAAAGTACTTTTCTAATATTTTTCATATTTACATTTCCAGATACGTTTCAAGGGAGGTCGTCAGGCGGGGAATATGCCACGTTTTCACTCGACGAATGGCTGAATCGCACAGTTTACTCATAAAAGCCTCAAAATGCCTTAATTACTTATGTTATATGTTATTGTGAAATCTTCATATATATCAAGCAAAATGTATAGTATAACTAAAACAAAATATGTACGGAAACAAACCAATGGAAGTTAAAAAAGATCCTAAATAGTCCAGTAGCTCATTAAGAATACAAGCTTTTACAGTAACATATAAAATAGACGTGAATTACCACCATTTACTATTTTATAATCATAGAAGTATTATATAAATATTAAATTTATTAAAACTAATGTCACAAATCCCATTTTCACTATACGGGTATATTATTATTGTATACATTTAATTTTTCTTTTAAATTGTAAAGCCTTAACAGATTTCTATAGAATATTTTTATATCCACCGATATTTCATTCCACTAATAAGATTCAGATTAGCGGTTTTAGTTGATTTTAGTCATATTTAGTTTGAACTGTGCGATTTAAGTTTGAAGATACAGATGAATATTTAATAATGTTTAAATATAATCGAGCAATTGTTTTGCATTTTTTTTCGCAGTTTACTTGTTTATGTATAATATGATATGACAATTTTATTACTATTTGTATTACACAAGATCTGAATATAAATGTTCTATTTATTTTAATGTTTTATTTATACATCTCAAGAACTTTTTCCAGCTATTTTCTGTATTATATCATAATTAAAATATAATGGCCTAAGATCCCGTTGCTTAAATCTGCATGGATGTTTTTTTTAATTAAACTTTTATTTAATAATAAATAATATATGATTAGAAGAATAAATTACACTACCCTAGTGTAATTTATTGCCTAGAAGAATCCTGCCGCAATCACCTTTGCACTAAAGTTTTTTATGTGAATCGAACATCATTTGAAAGTTGATTATCAAATTGGAATTTGTTTGTTTCTGTTTAATCATAGAAGCGGATTCGTGGTACATGTCAATGATAATATCTCAATATCACCGAAATTCTTATATGCTTATTACAGCTTATTAATGTTGTTAGCAACAACGTAGCTCTATGAGAACGTATGGTAAGCCATACGGTCATTGGTCAAAGTGCTTGGACGATTTCCAAGAGGCACAGGTTGAAATCTCGTTACGTTAAAAATTTTATACGTTTTCTTAATTAATTATTTTTTTCCTAAGTAAGTTTAATTCCATTTGTTTATATTTTACTTATGCATATACAAATCCTATTCAATATATTCAGGCAAAAAGAAAACAACTTCAGGATCTTAAATACCATTTATTGTAGGTTTTATGAGTACTAGGCTGTGGTTATTTCATAGACTTTAAAATTTAAATATGTACAGGAATACTACATATGTACATTTCCAATGAAATTAAAAAAAATCTCTTCAAATTATTAAAAGACATATTTTCAATATCTATAATGTTAAACAATCAAATTAATAGAGAATATAGATGAAACTAATAAAAAATATATTAAACATTATCCACATATATGTTATGAAATACTTAAACACGAGTACACAATTAGTTCAATAAATATGTTATATTTTTACCATTGATCAGTCCAATCCACTTCCATATTATTAGCTTGTTCCATACCAGCTTGTTGGATATTAATATCAGTTTTCGTCTCAAAGGCGGATGGGTGTTGTTTGTACGTCATTACGTTTTGAGGTCGAATCACAATCTTTGCACCACCTGACATCATACATTTATTTATTACTAGCGACCTAAACGCAAGTTCAGCCGCTTAAACATATTGTTATATTTTAGATAAATTATACAGAAATTATAGTCGGGTGTATTGTTTGGATGTATTAGCGAGATTAATGGGTAATTTAATCTACCTCTGCTTAGTATTTTTTTGCGTGAAAGTAGGATAGTATTACGTATATTACTAGTTTTATTTTAATTTATAGTTTCATTCCTTCGCTCTAGTGTCGAGGCAAAGTGCGGCGTCGAGTTCCGCCACTCAACACGCAATGGCTCCAGAATTTGGCGGAAAGTGGGGAACGGAGTCTTTTCTTTGAATGACCTTCAACTTTTCTAACTACTATAGCTTGAACTGACCGAGCGTAGTCCCATCGGCGGCGAGCAGCGCCGCGTAGTGCTCGGCCGGCACGCGCGCGCTCAGCATGTTGTACATGTGCTCGTTGCGCACGATGCCGGTGCCGCGGTGGCGCGCCATGAACGGCGCCATCACATCCTTGTTGGGCAGATACGGCTCGCCGTAGATCTATTACAATTACGATTAGTCACGTACAGTCCGCGAGGCACAAACTGATTCGCATTTCTGTAGGTCTATGTAACATATACGTATAAATGGTGCAGGTAGGCCTTCCTACCAGTCTATACTGGTTTTCGACAACACCTCTTATACTGATAGCAGTTAATCACACAACAATTAATATAAAATTTATTTTATTTATCTTTAAAAGTAAATTATATTTTTTAGTTTTTTCCTCCCTCTGCTTTTAGTGTCCAGAAGTAATAACTATAGTTAAATTTTACATCAGTACTTACCCTCACTAATTTAAATGACGTTTGCTTTGGTATGAAATTCTTTCTTATTACTTCTCTTGTTATCTACAAACAAAAATACAAGATATCAATGTTATAAAATAAAAAGAAGCAAATGCTCTTTTTACTTTAAAATTTAACAAATTCTCGTTGTACTTGCTAAATATTTTTTTTAGGTTAACGCGGAAGGAACGTGGGAACCTAATGTTAAGTTCCTCACTTTCTATATAACGCGCGTCGTTGAGTTCCGCCACTCAATACTCGAATGTCTCGAAGATTCAGCAGACTAGGGAACGGAGTGTCATAACACTGCATTCACTCTGCCTACCCAACTATAAGGTCAATACAGCGTAAATCTAAAATAAATGATTTGATGATTTAAAATTTACAAGAATGATAATAGGAATGTGACTGTGAACGAGACTGTTAGTGGGTTCGATTACCACTCTCGAGGAACTGAAATATTTTTTTAAATGTATACTTTTTCATCACTTTGGTGTCGAAGCAAAAAGCGTGGCGTTGAGCATCGTCCGCATCCAAAACGGCTCCAGAATTCGGTGGAAAGAGAGAAACGGAGTGTCTTAGCACTTCGTTCCCTCTACCTACTCTGCTGTGTGCGGAATACATCATTAAGCTGGTTTTTATTTTTTAATTTTATTCATTTTAGCACCTATCTCTCTAGCAATAAAATATGTAGTCTTCTCAATTATATTATATAGTTTTACACTATATTTTCTATTTATAATAAAGTATAGTACGCCCGACGAGTCTTGACTGCCCTGAATTTTAGCTCTTGGGAAGTAAGTAGTCAAATGTAAAAAAAGATATAAAAATAATTATTTCGTAATCTCCAATTAAATCCGAACAGCCACGACTAGTCTACCGTACTATAAATAACTTACAATAGGTAAATAGTCGCCCATATTAATTAATTGCTCTCGAACTTTGATCCTCGCTGCTTCTTCTATTGAATCATTTTCTGGTTGAGTGTTCTCTTTCAATTTTTCTATGTAAGCTACAATCTAATAATATCCATATTTTAACGTTATTATTACAGAGATTTTTTTCATACGGCAGTCGTGACGCAAGTGCATAAACAAGCGACTGTAGACGCGGCGGTTATGGATTCGATTCCCGAGCGGAGGAATGAAATATTTAATATTTTCATTTCATAACTAGAGGTATGGAATTCCGCATGGAATTCCATCATCCAACAAGCGATACCTCGACGTGCACGACGTGCGTGCGAGCGTGTGTTCGACTAAAAGTAGGAAAGGGAAGTGTCTCAATGAAAACAAATTGTCTTAAAACTAGTTCCCCAGGTTCTCTCCGCCTACTCTTGTTCATTTTCTAGATACAGCATGAATCTAAAAAATATTTATATGTACATACTAGCGGCCCATTCGCGGCTTCGCCCGCATACCACCTATAATATTTTTATTATGCTGCATTTTCCAACAGATTAACACATTCAATCATGAACACTATGTAAATGTGTCGAGGGTATCCCCGAGTGGGAATCGAACCCACAACCACCGCATAAACAGACACTGTCTACTGCAACCGCCACCGTGTCCTCATAGGTAGGTGGTGGTTTAAGATATAATATTTATAAATGTATTAATTCCAACTTACCTTGTTATTGATTTTATCTGTATACTTATTTAATATAGAATCTAACTTTTCCGCTGGAACATTATGGATTGCTGTCAAAAACAGTATATTATTTTATATTATATATTCAATATAAAAACGTACAATAAGAAAATAAAAACTAATAATTTTTTAAGAGAGTTGAATTTAGTCATGATTCACATTTTTCGGCTCACTTTATAGTGCTTTTTGTATCATCGATGTTTGACTATCGATTATATTTTTTTTATCAACAATTAATAAAATATATTTTGATATATGATAATTAGTTATCATTGTTAATGTCAAACATTGATAAATAAAGATAAAAACAATTAATCCACTGACTATAATTTCCTTGCATTGGTTCGAGTCTAATCAAGTCGCTTTCTTGCATTTGCATTCTCGGCTTCCCTTGGCTATCCTGTATTTGGTGTAACATCGACAAAATGAACTGGAAGTCGGCGAAGTGCGGATGTGTCTTACGATATTGTTTAGTCAGCAAAAAACACGTTTCCGTGTTTGCATTTGTGCTTAATATTGCTATTATACGATTGTGCACCTCCTGGAATTGAAATATAATATTGTACAAACTCGATTAACCGGATCAATTGTTGACGTTAGTGATTAGGACAATTGAAAATCCGGATACACCACCGCACAACACACCGCCGAATTCTCGAGGCATTGTATGTTGAGTGGCGGAACTCAACGCCGCATTTCGCCTTAATACCACAACAAGAAAGTGAAAAAATTAAATAAATCATTTCCCCGAGTGACAATCAAACGGAGCAAATATGTAAATATAAAAAAAGCTAACCTGAAGATAACTAACCTGACCAATATTTTTTAACAAGTTATGTTTATTCCTCGCACTCAAACTATACAGTCCAGTGTACTTTGTTTGCATCTCCTTCATTATATGGTCATGTGAGATATTAATAAGCTGTAATAAAGTAATTATTTAAGAAACATATAAAAAAAATGATGTAGTGAGAATTGAACTTTTTGGCACTGTAATAAAGTTTTTTAGATTCAAGCTGTATCCCAAATACCAGGGTGGTAAGAAGGAACCTTTTAAATGAAATTCTTTAACTGGATACAGAATTGTGTAGTAATATATAGATTTAAATTAAAAATATTTAATGCAACTCAAGTTGGTAGAAATATTCTGCTTTTAACTGCCCACTACAGTACTCCTAAATTTTCAGGGGAAGTTGATTGCCCTGCCAAGTGCGTAGCTACACATACTTGCGAAGTTGCAAGTGGCGAAGTCCTTTGACTCGGCCACAAAAGTGAACCCCGAGTGGAAGTTGCCCGAGGTGAGCCAAGCTAACATGACGTAAACCATTGCCTGATATAAAAAGTAGTGTAATGTGTGCTTTTAACTGAACTTACAATAAATGTCAGTGAGAGAGTCCAACCTATTGTTTACAGTAAAATACTATCTATATAATGTATTCTAAAAAAACATTAAGTACTAGCAGAAATGCCCAATTTTATTAAAATAGAAGTATTTTGTGTTGACAAATTATGAGAAGTTAAAATTACCTGCTGTCTTGTAACATTTGGTGGTATCCTTAATGTTCTCCTTAATTTTTCTGGAAGTTTCTTTGGTTTAAGTGAAAGCGGAAGCTAGAATCATATTTAGAAATATAAATTTTTTTAGCTTTACATAGTCTTTCACAGATGAATAGGCCTGGGTAGGCAGAGGGAATCTAATGCTAAGATACTCTGTTCCCCATACAAAACCCAATTTTTAAAATATTGCACTTTAAATGAGCAAAAAAATTAAACATTTAACTCCAAGTGGATATCAAAGTCACAACTGCACCATTTACAGTCACATGTTGTGCCATAGTACCAAAATGGCCCCTAATATGAAATCTTAATATGTAAAACACAGAACAAATGAAACTTGACTTGTTGAATGAAACTTGAAAATTATGAGAAGTAATATATTACTTTTGTTAATTTACAAGATTTTTTTATATAAGAATTTTTTTTTTTTTTCATTCCACAAATCCACATAGAAAGGTAAGCCAACAGTGTTAAAACACTTCAATTATTTATTTTCTGCCCAAATTAAAGACATTGTGTGTTGAGTAATGTAACTCAACACCACACATTAATCATAGAAAATGCTATTAAAATTATAAATGTGAAAATTTGTGATGATTTGTTCACTTTTATGCAAAAACACATGAATGGATTTAGATTTATTATTTAATATAAAATCCCATTTTACGCCGAATTCTGAAGGCCTTGTGTACTTGAGTTGCTATTCAACAGTAGCGGAAGTCAACGTCGCGCTTTGCTTCGAAACCTGAGCGATATACTTACATTTGGGATATGTTTAGGAATAAAAGCCTCTAATTTACAACCCTTTTTTATAATTTGCGAGTTATTAATTCTGTCAATTACATGTCTTGGGTTTAGTTTTTCGGCTAAACGTATATAACATACTCTGGATCCTTTAACAGTAGGTCCAAAATTTAGTACTTCAAATACACCATATATTGGGCGCGCAACGGCTTTCACAACATCCTTTAAATTTGTCTGGAAACCCAAATAATTAATCAATTATTATATTGATTTACAGACATTTTAGGTATATCAATTTAGGTTTTTACAAATTAATTCATATGGACATTTTCAATCAGATCTCTTCTTACTTACTTTTGCTGGTATTCCACTGACAGCTATGATAGACATGTTTATAAATAAACACGTAAAAAGTTGAGTAAAGTGTAAAGGAAGGTTTACAGTTTAACTTTATTTTTATTGAAATGATGTTTGGTTATTACTTATTATAAAAAATGACAACAGAGGTTTCAACTTTCAACATTCAAGTTTCAACTATGAAATTATGAAAGGAAATTGGAATTTGGATGGACACAGAACACGAAGAACACATATACAATATATAGTCTGACTGTCAGTGTCAGACTCTGACAGTCAGACAAGCATGTTATTCATAATGGGAATGGGAACTGGGAAGTAGTATAATATAAAACGTTCGATCAGTGTTACCCT
>FAPJ01000814.1:0-10167 GCA_001485985.1 Heliconius ethilla aerotome | reverse complement strand
AAATTTGAGATTCCTAGCACTTTTAGTTTCTGAGATATCGTGATGAGTGAGTGACCTTTCGATTTTATATATATAGATTAAGAAGTAAATCTTCTTTCCAGGTATCCTTATAACAAACCACTCGGAGCTCCAGTACTACCTATCTCTGCTAAATCAACAGCTGCCCATAGAGTCCCAGTTGGTTGGTAAACTACCAGACATGCTCAACGCGGAGATAGTATTGGGTTCCGTGCAGAGTGTACGCGATGCTGTTACTTGGTTGGGTAAGTGGTGGGGAGAGGGGTTTGCAATTGAATCCTTTTATAACATATTGTCATTAAGTTTTTATACAATAAATCGTTTGTTTATTTTAATGGTTCGAATTATAGTAAGGTTATATATTTTTTTAGGTTACACCTATTTATATATAAGGATGCTACGTCAGCCGGGTCTTTATGGTATTAATCTGGAGAAAATGCAAGAAGATTCACTTTTGGAGCTACATAGAGCAGATCTAATCCACACTGCTGCTTGTTTGTTGGATAAGTTAGTTTTTTCTTTACTTTAGCTTCACGCTGTATCCCGCATATAGTAAAGTAGGCAAAGTTTTTTCTTTTTATTTTTTACTAACATGCAGCTGAAACTGTCTTGTCTTGTTACAGCGTAAAAATGTAAAAAAATTCCTCCCACTTATCGGGATGGGAAAACATCACTATCACATTTACAATTGCCTGCCCCGCAATTGCCTTATTCATTCATTCATTAACTCACTGATTCGTTAATTCATTCACTCATTCATTTGTTCACTCTTTAATCTATCAACTATATATTCCAGGGCCGGACTAATAAAATACGAGCGTAAGTCCGGCCACTTCCAAGCGACAGAGCTCGGTCGTATAGCGTCGCACTTCTACTGCACATACGAGACGATGCAAAGTTACAACCAGCTGTTGAAGCCCACCCTGGCGGAGATTGAGCTCTTCAGAGTGTTCTCACTCTCCTCAGAGTTCAAGCATATTACTGTTAGAGACGAGGAGAAGTTAGAGTTGCATAAGTTGATGGAAAGAGTAAGTTATAAGTTTTTCTTTTCAATTTTTGCGTTTTTTTTAATGTAGTTAATTATAATAAATATTATAAAATGTAGTTAATTATAGTTACATAATAAAATAGATTTTAAAATTATGCAGTTATAAAATAATAACGATGATAACTTGTTTTAAAATATTTCTTATATTTAATAGCTTTAAAGAAAGACAAAAGTGAGAAAGAAAGAAATACAAAAGAGAGAAGGCAGAGACCGAAGCAAGAGTTACCGAAGTGATTCATTCATAAATTAATAATTACATTTTAATAATGTATTTAGCTTTTAATTTCATTTTGGTAATATATTTGGTAATAGCTTTTTTGGTCTGGTTAAACTCAAATATAGTCTTAGATTCAATCATCTAATAGTTACTTTTATATACTATCATCAAAATGGACAGAATAATTAGAATCACGCTGTATCCCGCAAACAGAAGGGTAGGCAGAGGAAACTAATGTTAAGACATTCCATTCCCCACTTTCCGCCGATTCAGGAGATTTGCCTCGACACCAGAAAGTCTCCTTTCAATGGAAATGTAAATTTAAATAAATATTTCATTTTCTAGAGTGGGGATTGAAACCACACCCAGCCGTGTTGACACACTTTGTGCCTTTGCGCCACGATTGGCCGCACTTACTTAATTTTTCTTAATATTTTAAGATATAATTTAAAAAATATCTTTCAGGTCCCAATACCAATAAAAGAGAGCATCGAGGAGCCCTCAGCCAAAATAAACGTGCTCTTACAAGCGTATATATCGCAACTGAAGTTAGAGGGCTTCGCCCTTATGGCGGATATGGTGTACGTCACGCAGTCTGCGTGTAGATTACTGAGGGCGATATTCGAGATTGTTCTACATAGAGGTGAGTGTGGGAGAGAGTAGGAAGATAGGGCAGTGTGAAATCCGCCCGCTCGAAAGGGGTTTATATATTGATAAGAAGAGAAAGAGAGGGAGCCAGAAAGGAATACGATAGACATCGTGATAATGTGTGACAGAATTTATTCATGATACAATTTGTTAAATATTATTATATAACAAGAAAAACTATAGTCTGTATATAAATGTAGCATATATTATTTCAGGCTGGGCGCAACTAGTGGACAAGACGCTAGCGCTATGCAAAATGGTAGACCGCCGCATGTGGCAGTCCATGTCGCCTTTAAGACAATTTAGGAAAATGCCGGAAGAGGTTAGTTTTATTTCTTCTTTTAACTTCCTTCCTTTCCTATATAAAGCAGAGGGTAGCAGAGGGGACTTAGTGTTAAGACACAACAGTGTTTAGTCAATGGGGAAAACCCCTCGCGATTTACGAGACGACGCAATGTGAGTGGCATAATTCAATGCCCCGCTTTGTCTCGTTATCAAAACAAGACAATGAAAATGAAAATAACTCCATTCCCCCGAATCACGACCGTTTACATTCAGACGCAGCATTGATTTTACATAATTACTACCTTATACTGACTTACCTAATTGTAAAAATACGACATATTTAAATTAAATTTTTGTATATAAACTAGCGACTCGCCTGCTTTAATTACTGTATTATTTACTTAATACACAATATTTTCAAAACACTATTACTAAAGTGAAAATTATTAAAACATCAGGGATGCATTTTTGTAGTTTCAATAAAGATGTTTCAATTACTTTGGAAAAAGAACAACTTATCTAAATACTTAAACAAACGACACAAACAACAGAATACTTTAACGAAATAAATCATACATCATCCCTGGGGTGAGGCAAGGACATGCGCGACGTGATGAGCACTTTATAAAGTAGCCCCGGCCAGAAAGTCAAAGGCGCGTCCTACGTTAAAGAAGGCTGCTATTGCACTCTCCTTTCGGTTGATTGCTGCCGCGGCGTAGTGTACCACTCTGGCCGCTCCCGCTCGCTAAACTGCTTGCTTAGTGGATGGATGTGCAACTGGAGAAGTAGGAGGGATAACATCTCGAACAGTTTGGGCGCCGCGCTAAGGAGGGTCATAGATCGGTAACCTCATCCTTCCATGCCCGGAAAAAAGGGGTCAGACAGGTGCGGCGGATGCGCCATTATTAGCAAAAACTCAGAGAGGGACGCATGGCGGGTGGCGAGCCGTTATAACTCTACCTAATGGTGAAAACGGCATCAAAATCCGTTGGGTGGTTTAGAAGAAGAAGAATTAGAAAGGCACAGACAGAGGCGACAAATGTACATTGGTTGGATAATAAATAATTATAATAATTTATTATTATTACTAACTTATAATTATTATCTTTTGTCCGCAGGTTATAAAAAAACTAGAAAAAAAGAACTTCCCATGGGAAAAATTATACGAGTTAGGGCCTAATGAAATAGGGGAACTGGTAAGGGCACCCAAATTAGGTAAAATGATACATAAGTATGTGCACCAGTTCCCCAAATTGGAGCTTAGTACCCATATACAGCCAGTCACCAGGTCCACATTGAGGGTAGAATTGACTATTACACCGGACTTCCAGTGGGACGAGAAGGTTTGTTCATTTCTATGTTTTAAAGGCCTATTAGGCCAAGGTTGTGGGTTCGATTGCCACTGGAGGAAATAATTGACCGAAATAAAAAAAAATGAAGTATTTCAGTCTCTCGAGCGGGAATCGAACTCACAACCATCGCGTTTACAGTCGCACGCTTGTACCGCTGGGCCACAACGACGGCCACAAACTGCCACTGCCAATTTTTTTTAAACAATTTAAGCAATTTTCCCAGGTTCACGCCCAATCAGAAGCTTTCTGGATACTAGTAGAGGACGTGGACTCTGAAGTAATACTCCATCATGAGTATTTCCTTCTAAAACAGAAATATTGTCGCGACGAGCATCATGTCAAGTTGTTCGTGCCTGTATTTGAACCCCTGCCACCTCAGTACTTCTTACGGGTGGTTTCCGATAGGTAGGTTTTGATTGTTGTTTGAATTATAAAAAAACTAAAAAAATAATTGTAAGAAATGTATGGAGATATGCTTACGTTAAAGGGATATGGGTTCAATTCTAAGTTCATTAAAAAATTTGTGTACATAAAGATATACATAAAACTAGATTATTAACGTAAATTTTATAAAAAATATTGTTACTCCAAAGTTCTCTTAACTATAAATTAATGTTTTATCAAAAAAATACTTTTATTTACCACAAATGAGGCCAGTTGTGGCACAGGGGCAGAAGTATGGAACTGTTAACGCGACTGGATGTGGGTTCAATCCTCACTCGAGGAAATGAAATATTTAACATTAGCATATCTTCGCTCTGGTGTCGAGGCAAAGCGCGGCGTTGAGTTCCGCCACTTACACACTGTATCTTGCACACAGCTTACTACCCAGCTGTGTGCAAGATACAGTGTGGAGCTGATTTTTTTTTTAAATTTTAATTTAATAATACTTTATTGATTATTATCTTAACAGATGGATAGCAGCTGAAACTCAACTCCCCGTATCATTCAGACATTTAATTCTACCAGAAAAGAACCTACCACCCACAGAGTTACTAGATCTTCAACCATTACCAATATCGGCGTTAAGAAACGCAAAATATGAAGAACTATATGCAGATACGTTCCCGCAATTTAACCCTGTACAGACACAGGTGAGATGAGTTTTTTTTTCAGTTTTACGCTTTATCCCACATAAAAGTTAAACAAAAAACTTGTAAAACTTTGCACACAGTATTAGTGGATTTATAATCTTCATTAATATTTTAACTAATCCTAAAAAAGATTGCAATTCAATTTTCTTTTTTTTTGCTTTACAATGTATCATGTATTTGGCAGAGGAAACCCAATGTAATTTTAAGACAATTCATTCCCCCTCAATGGGAATCGAATCCGCAACCGTCGCGCTTACAGTCACACTCTTATGTCTCTACGTTATTTTTTTATTTTTTCCCCTCCAGGTGTTCAACGCAGTTTACAATTCGGATGACAATGTGTTCGTCGGAGCACCCTCAGGTTCAGGGAAGTCGGTAATAGCTGAATTATCCCTACTTCGCCTCTTATCAACTAATGCGGGGGCTCGAGCTGTATATCTGTTGCCGAAGGATGCCCTCGCTGATATTGTGTTTGCTGATTGGTACCATAAGTTTGGCACTAGGTTCAATTTGAAGGTATGTTGAGAGGTTATTTGGTTTATTGAAGGTTGATGGGATTTTCCAACCTAATAAAAAAAATGACTTATCGGGACTCTTAGGCTTTTAGATATCGTCCAATTGGCCCATTTAGCCTAAGCCAAGCCAAAGCCAACCTAAACCCAAGGACCAATCAAGCCATAAATTCTTATCAATCTAGTTTAATAATTCATAAAATTCTTATCAATAAAATTTAATGCAATCTAGATTAATGTGTCATAAAGTAGGATGATTGGTTGATTGAAAAAGGTTGATTTAGTATTAAGAAATGTATGAAAGTTGGAACGTAATGGTAGAACTCGCTAAAAGTGAATAAGGTCATAATTATGTTCTTATTGAGCTATTATGAAAATTTAAAGATTGAAGGGTTGATTGTTTGATTTAATATATCATTTGTATATAGATATACTTTCATTGATTGAGTATTGCAAAAATTTTCTATAATGTATAACAAGGTACTTTGTACATATTAAATTACATATCAACTAATTTTAGGGTTGAATGTTTTGAATTGCCCTTGTATAAAATTTAAAAGAGAGAACCATAATAAGTGTGCCCACTGCCTAATAATTACAATGTCTAGCCGTGTTAAAAAGACTAGCTACTAGCTAGGCATTCTGTATGTTGACTTGGATTTTTTTTTTCATAAAACCAAATATATTATCATTTTGATAGGATTAGATAAAATGAAAATCTTTTTTTTACCAGGTAGTACAATTGACTGGTGAAACGGCAACAGATCACAAGTTGTTGAACAAGGGACAGATCATCATCACTACGGCTGACAAATGGGATGTGCTTTCTAGAAGGTGAGAAATAAAAAATTATAAAGTGACATTAAAAAATCAGGCAAGTTCGTGTCTGACTTACACTCGATGGGCTCCATGCCGTTATCTATACAAGCAGCAAAAATCACGTTTGTTGTGAACCCCCTTAAATATTTATTTTATTCTGTTTTTTAGTATTTGGTGTTAAAGCAGCAACATAAATACATCATGGTGTGAAAATTTTAACTGTCTAACTATTTCATGAGATACAGCCCGGTGAAAGATGGACAGACAGTGAAGTTTTAGTAATAGTGTACACTCTCAACCTTTTGGGAATGGAACCCTAAAAATAAAAATTAAATTTATAAATTATGTTTCTCGTTTTATATATTAACATAATAACCAATTATAACTTTTTTCGATGCTCAATATACTGTTAATCACCAATAATATTTGATATTTTGACATTATCCAATGAATCGTTTTATACTTTTATATAATAAATTTATATTTTTTTTATGTCCTCCACAGGTGGAAGGTCCGTAAGAGTGTCCAAAGCGTTTCCCTCTTCATAGTAGATGCTCTCCAACTCCTAGGTGGTGAGGAGGGGCCGGTACTGGAGGTTGTATGCTCCAGGATGAGATATATTGCATCACAAATTGGTAAGTTTAACGTTGTAATCTATATTCCTCTCGGAGCAGGAAAAGAGAACCTAGTGTAAAGACACTCTTTTGACTGGCGGAACACAACGCTGCGCTTTGTTTTATAAGAGCGAGAAATTGAAAATCATTCTGTCTCTATCAGTGTATATCAAACCAACAACTAAGATTTGTAGCTTTATTATATTGAGTAGCTTTATAATATTTCAACTTCTGCCGATGTCTGGAGGCATTACGTGATGAGTGACCGAAGTCGAGACGCCGTGATTTGGCTGGTTGCCAAAGCAAGGAAATAAAAATATTAAATATTTCCTTCCCTCTCATGAGAATCGAAGCCATGACCGTCGCGTTTACAGTGCCACGCTTCTACACCTGCCCCATAACGGCCTCAATATGTCACGCGATGCTTTGAATTCCAGCAGAAACCGGAGAACAGTGACATGACATTAAATACTTTGATAGGCGTGTTGTTGGATGAAATGTCACTCTTTTCTTCATTTTTCCTCTATAGATATTGTTTATATTGTTTATTATCTTAATAATTGTATTATATTTTGGATTACGATTTCATCGCGAATAATTAATAATTGAGTGAATAAATAATTAATTAATTTATGAATTATATTTTTTTTTCTATTATTATTGTCTAAATAGCCATACTATATTATAGTAATATTAAATAGTTTGAATAACAACAAGGCTGAATATATTTTAGAATATTTAATTTGTATTTTTTTCCTTATTCTCAGGTCGTCCAATTCGCATAGTGGCGTTATCCCTGCCCCTGGCGGACGCTCGTGATGTATGGCAGTGGTTAGGGTGTAATGCTAATTGTGCTTTTAACTTTCACCCTAGTGTTAGACCCTTGCCTTTGGAGTTACATGTTCAGGTGAGTTAAGACATCTCGGTCCTAACGCAGCGCCTGAAGTTCGGAACATTGCATGTTGACTGGTGGAATCGAACGCCGCGCTTTGTCTTGTGACCAGTTCATACGCTAATTTATTTATTTATTAATAGATACAATTATTTCTTAGTTGGATGGTATTAAATATCATCACTTGGTTGGTCAACGATTTTTTTCTTTTATATTACAAGTCATTATAAAACTATTAGATAGGTTATAAATAAGAAAAATATTTTACCAGGGCTTCAACATCTCCCATGCCGGTTCCCGACTAGCGGCCATGACCAAACCCATATACAACGCGGTGCTCCGCCACTCCGGATCCAAACCCTGCATAGTGTTTGTGCCGTCGCGACGACACGCTCGTCTCCTGGCCGCTGATCTGTTGGCGTTGGCAGCTGCCCACGGATCTCCGGGAAGGTTTTTGAAGGCCAAATCTGATTTATTGCAGCCTTTCTTAAAGAAAATACAAGATAAGGTAAGATATTTTAATTGATTCTGAGTTTTAGGATAAGAGGAGGTGAAAGTTGGTCTAGTTCATTTGTAATTGGGTATCGTGTTTGTACTATCAAAAGGATATGTCTGTTTGTGCACACTTATATAGTGCAAAAATGGCTTAACCAATATATAATTAATTTTTCACTATTGTGTTTGAGCAAACTTCCCTTAATATTTACTCTCCGTTTTATTTCAATCGCTTTATATGTATTCAAATTCAGATAATTTTATTCAAAATAAGAAGAAGTTACATGCTTCATTTTTCGAACGTCAAATAATTTACAAATAATATACTACTATACTATATTATGTTTACAATGGTAATATTATTAGTAAATAATTCAAAGTAGTACCGGTTGAGCGAACTATGTGTGTTTGTGTGTGTGTGTGTGCAGATGCTCCGCGAGACGCTGTCGCTGGGCGTGGCGTACGTGCACGCGGGCGTGTGCGCGGCGGACCGGCGCGCAGCGCAGCAGCTACTGGAGACCGGCGCGGCGCAGCTTTGCGTGGTGGCAGCTGAGCTGGCCTACGCCGTGGCCGCGCACGCGCACACCGTTATCGTGGCGGACACCTACGTGTGAGTATTCTACACACTCAAAATGGGGCACGCGGGCCACAGGTTAAACCATGTATATAATCATTAAAATTCCTTTATTATTCCAGCTACAACGGCAAACTCCACAGCTACGAGCAATACCCGATAACGACAATACAACAGATGCTAGGGCGCGCGTGTCGCCCCCTGGAGGACGAGCACGCGGTCGCCGTGTTGATGTGCGCGCAACATCACAAGACCTTCTTCACCAAGCTGCTCAATGATTGTCTGCCTTTGGAGGTAGGAGGTTCATATTATAATAAAAAATTGTTTAATTAAAATTTCAAAAAATAAACTCTTTTAGTCTTTTTTTAGTTTTGAAAAATATTAATTATATTTTTATTATTAACAGAGTCACTTGGACCATCGTCTCCACGATCATATAAATGCTGAAATAGTAACAAAGACTATAGAAAATAAACAAGATGCGGTGGACTATCTGACATGGACGTTCCTCTACCGGCGTTTAACGCAGAACCCCAATTATTATAATTTACAGGGCGTTACGCATAGGTGAGTTTTGGTTTAAGGTTTTGAAAGATATAAAAATAAAAAAAATATAATGATTGCAGGGGCCGCCGAGGCGCACCGCCATAGCTTTTTATTGTAAACCTGACAGAATGAGATGATGTGAGGTTCAAATGCCACTTGGAAAAGCAAGTGAATTATTTTCATTTCCTCGCTTGATAACACGCGCAGCGTTGAGTTCAGCCACTCGACATTCAATTTCTCAACAATTGGGCGGAAAAAAGGAAATGGAATGTAACACTATGTTCCCTCTGCATATCCTGCTATATGTATATGTCACCGTTAGTTTATATTTTTTTTGTGAAATTGTAAACTCTTTAAACGCTGGCCCTGATTGGTCGCGTTATTAGCAACATCGACCAATACGCGTTGTGACCATAGAGCTAGGTATGTAAAAAAGTATCAATAAAATGAAATTTTATTTATTATGTGATATAAAGTATGTCGTATTGAGAATATTAAAGAATTTTTTTTTATATATTCGAAAATTAAAAAATAAACAATAAAGAATTATATACTGTGACTTTGGTATTTATGTACTAACATTTCCGCAGGTATACGGATATTTAAGTGCAGGTTCGGTTAGATTAGATTAATTATTTTTAAATTTATAAATTTCTAACCTAACCTGCACTTAAAAAACTCCTAATATGTAGCTGCAGTGGTGTTAGTAGTATTTACATATTTTGAGCCTACTGTAGTAGTTTTTGAATTCTATGGTAATTTTTTGCGTTTGACAACGTCGGTTCACAATTATTCAATAGTTTACAAATCTTACGGTGACATATATAGTAAAGCTACAAATAAAAAAATGTACACCTATCCCTCGATTTACACGGTACTTTTTTTACACGTTTTCGCTTTTACACGGTTTTCGAAATAAGTTTTTTTATGTTTTTATCGCACTCGTATGGCTCAATATGAAGAAGTTTACAAAGATCTTACGAAAATTTCGAAGCAATTGTTAATAACCGATTTTATTACCATTTCTCATAATGTAAATATTTCTGCTTCAAA
>FAPJ01000763.1:0-25137 GCA_001485985.1 Heliconius ethilla aerotome | reverse complement strand
TAAAAGCAAAGCGAGATTTTTGTAGAGTGCAGTGCGAGTGTATCATTTGCTTATATAATAATTGCAAGCAATAAGCGGTAGAGCTGGCGAGCTGGTTGTACGTTTCAAGTCGCGCGTAGACTTGTGATCGTATGCCATAAATGAATGCTGCTTGCAGTAAATTCGTACGCGAGCTGGAAAGCTGCATCGAGTCCCCCGAGCTGCTGGGCCCACTGTTCCGCCGTTTCTTGGAGAAGAAAATGTTCCTGTACGAAGTTTATTGTCGCAATAAACCTGTCTCCGAATACATTGTTTCGGAACACGAGCACTATTTCCAAGAGCTCCGCCACAAGCTTGGCCAAAAATTGCAGGTTTGCTTATTTATTTTTGTTTTGTTTTTTAAATTTTTTAAAATAAGTTTGTATTGAATTTCTTTCGGAATGTGATTTTTACTTTTTGAGACTAATATATCAAAACACAGACCGAAATTAGATCTATTGTTCACTTTTAATTCTATTTTCTTGCATAAAATAGGATATCACTAGTAATGATATAATGCAGTTTTATTAAATAACAATAAAACTGTCTTAAAAAGTAAACTATAAATAACTCAAATATAAATATATATAGCTTTTACACAGTAGCCTTCTGTTCTTTTGTGTATCCATATGTCACTGATAATGTTTATAATATAAATGTTTTTAATGATGTATTCATCGTCTGGGTGAAGAAAATGGGTCACTGATTCACCAAGTAACACGTAATATCTTTTTATAAAGAAATGTGAAGGACAAAATGATACTATGGGATCAGTTGACTAGGTATTACAATTATTGTGGATATGGCAAAGGGGCACAAGCGTACCACTGTAAATGCGACAGACTAGTACGAGTAAACGTTCCCACTCGAGGAAATTAAATATTTAATATTAAGTTAAAATATCCCCGATAATTAAAAAAAATAAGTAATTGATGTTGTTGTGAGTTCGGTTCTCACTCGGAGAGAATGAATTATTTTCATTCCCTCGCTATAATAACAAGAATTTTTTGTATTAGCAAATCTATGTTTATATAAATTACAATTTCACGATTATTCACAGCCACTTTATATTGCATGCAGTGTTTATCTTTAAGTGACAGTACATTAATTGTTTTTAGTTTTTAAGTTAGATTTCCTTAAAATATAACTATGTATGAGCCGTTGGTAAACATAATAAAAAAAAAGACAAAGTGCTGCCCAACTCGCAATGTTTTGAAAATTAGGCGGTGCGTGGGAAACAGTGTTTTAACACTAGCTTTCCTTTGTCTATCCTGCTATGCGAGTATACGGGATACACAGTGATGTTTAAGTAAACTGATTTTCTAACTTATGTTTTTGCAGCTTGGAGATTTACTGATAAAGCCGATACAGCGTATACAAAAGTACCATCTCCTCGTGAAAAAAGTGCTGACGTATTCGGAGGCAGCGAGCGCGCCGCCCGACGTGCTCGCGGCCCTGGGAGTGGCCGTGCATTGCACCTCCATCATACCCAAGAATGCTAACGACATGATGGACGTTGGGCGCCTGCAAGGATTCATGGTGAGACACCCTTGTACTCTTTGTTATTATATAATTGAATAATGCATGCGCGAAATGAATTATTTTTTGTATTTCCTTATAATTATATGAGCTGTGTCTAACTTTAAAAAAAAAATAAAGAAACTTTAAAATCCAATCTTTGTGGCTTTTTTTACCATAGCCAACGGTACTTATTCATATGCATTGGCTCTAATAACGTGTTGCCTGTGCGATTGTATAAATCTAAAATTCTTGTAGACCCTTGAAGCTTTAGAATAGGTTCATACGATAGAATTTCTACATTGTGAATAACTTAATCACAGGGTAACATAGCGGCTCAGGGCAAGCTACTGTTCCAAGAGCCTCTGGTGGTGTCCGACGCTACCTCCAGCAGTGACAAAGGGAAGGAGTTGCATGTGTTCCTTTTCGAACAGTGTGTCATCTTTACGGAGGCCGTCGGCAAGAAATCTCAGTTCACTAACCCCACATACAACTACAAACATCACGTCCAGGTTATTATATAACATTACAATTTTATCTTACTGTAGTCATTACTCATTTATTATTCTTATAAATGCTTAACTAAGCCCTCAATTTGGTTCAATTCATTTTGGTTCATAATAAAGCAATTCCGTTATTGGTCGTAACTATATGTCTGAGTGTATTGTAACGGTCGTTTCAGGTGAACAAGATGAGCTTAGAGGAGGTGGAGGGCAGCAACAACTCGTTCATCATCCACGCAGTGGGGTCGATGAAGCCGAAGCAGTCGTTCCTGTGCCGGGCGCCCGAGCCGCGCTGCCGGCATTGGATCTCCGAACTGTCCACCATACTGCAATCACAGATGATTTTCGGCGAGCGCCTCGAGAACCCCAGCGCCTTCCTCAACCGCGACGCCGCCAAGTGAGTACCCACCACACCACGCCCGTACTAACGAAACAGCCAACGCCTGAGCCACACATATTGTAAACACACATTGTTACACCTCAATTTGTTAGCCGGTATAATGCACGCGTCTCGGTCGTCGGGTGATCCATAAATTACCTAGAACTCTGGGAGAAACTTTTTATTTTACAAAAAAAAGTATAATGGCGCCTTAACCGTTAGCGCTCTCTTCACCACAATACCCTTCTTGTTGATCGAACGACAATAGATTTTTTCGTATTTATGGACACTTTTTGTTGTATGTTACCTCTTTTTAGTTATTTAAAATTTTGTTTACTATATTTTTAATTGCATTATGTTTCGGTTCAATTATAAAACTTTCATTTTTGTTTGTTTTAAAATTCCTAACTGTAACATCAGAAGGGTCTTAACGATTGAGTAAGCCAATCCTGGTTTTGGATATGATCCCATTGATGATTTTCCGCTCCCTCATATCTTATTTTCACATAGTGATAGGTCGAAACTCAGACGGTGTTTCGGGTCTATTTAGAATTTTTAATTTAATAATTTTAGCTTAAGTTTTATTTTTTTATAAATTTCTTTTAAAATATTAACAATGTATTTTATGGATGGCCTTACTCACGACTTGGATGCAAGCTGCCAACCATGTCAACCAATATGTATGATAGTCACTAGTAGCTCAAGAACGCGCGTCAACTGGCACGCAAAATATGTGTGTGTGTGTATTAACAATGTGGGTTTATAACCGTAGCAACGAGCTTTCCTAGTTAATATTTATATTAATAAAATGCTAGCTAAATTATAATTATGCTATATCTTTAATATATTCAATAAAATATTTTATATTATTATATCAATATTCAATTATTTAATCTTGATATTTATAATATATTTAATTAACTATTATACACTAATTTGGTGCATTTATTTAGTCATAGCTACTGGTTCTTGACTTTTCTTTAAATCAAAGTTAAAAAAAAATATCGGCAAATGTAATCTATGAATTAATATTTGATTTGCCGTGATATATAATTAATAATTAATATTTAATATTTTTTGTAGCAAACAATAAGGAGTTTTACCAGAAAACGTACATCTCGACGAAAGTTTAATATTATTATTATATTAAGTATTTAATATGTAACCCCCAAAACGAATAAATGTAAAAGTATCGCAATAAATATGACTGCCATCTCGTTACTCGTAACATCGGAGCATAGCTGAATAGCGTAGTTTACACCATTACGTCGTAGCTTTACCCTTAGGCCTTAAGACTCTTTGGAATTGATTCGTAATTAACGATTATATTAATAATATTCTCGCTTTTTATTGTATATTGGAAGTGACTCACCATTTGGTTAGTCACACATATGTCGTTAATGATAGTTATCTTCATTATTATAGTTCAATATCAAAGTATGTACTTAAAACGTTATGTACAATACAACAACATAATAGGTAATATATAACCCTTTGGCTTATTCACTTCCAATAAAATATACTAATATATAAAACACACCGTATTGAACATCTACATTTGAACTTATTAATATTGATATAAATAAATTGTAGTTAATATTAGAAGCACTGTTAGGTACTCTATATAACAGCAGCACAGACATATCAACTAAATTTATTACTTTATAAAACAAAGTCTCGTCATAAACGGGTACTTAAAATAAAACAATCCATTATTTTATTCCTATTGTTTTAATTTAGTATTATATAATTTTAAAATTAATTTTAACTTTCCTAGTTCTAGTCAAAACCATACATATAAAAGCCATTGCTTTTATGATGATACTCATTTTTTTAGTGTTAAGATGAAAATAAAGAAGACTGGGGATATAACCTGGGTGACAATTAATATATGCATGAGTTTTATAAAAGTTGCGGTAAGCTTGCTTTAGTCGATCACTCGGGGCTTGGGCCAGATAAATAGTAAAGTTCATTTAAGATATCGTTTACGCATATTCATTCAGCTAAGTAATTAATTTTTATTTATGAATTGCATTATAGTTTCCCCTTTTGTCTTAGTTTTAATCAGCAAATGTTTTTGGTTTTCCATATAACACAAACGTTCATTGAAATTAAAATTCAAACTCTATTCTCCTTAAGACCTGAAAACATTAATAACTTTATGTAACTAGTCTTTTTTTATTAAAATTGATTATACAAAATTATTTTAACTTATTCACCTATAACAAATCACAATAATCATGAACCGGTTCACTTAGATACGAATTAAAGCTGAGTGTTATATTTTAAAGGAATGGGGCCAATTTATTTCGTTCACAATATTTTTGGTTGCGTCATTTATAATATTTAAGATGATAAGTTTTATATAATAGGGTGTTAGCGACTGAGTACACGAATGCAAGACTGGAATAACTAATACGTCCAACACGTCGAATCTTCTCGTCCTACTGTCTCGAAAGGAAAACACATACTCGTATAAGCATTGGTGTATTCGGATAGCTGTATGTTAGACAAAGTATATTGTGCTTTCGATGTGTAATATTGTAAGAAGTGTTTAACTCTGTACCAGTATTAGTTGTATTATTATTGTTTGCTTTTATAATAACTAAATTATGATTCTTATTTGCGAGAGCTATTTTTGTCGAATAACAGAATCAAAACACTTACTTATTTGTAATGTTCGAATATTTTCGGAGCAGTCGTAAGCTAAGTCGTGATGTCTTCCACCTGGCGAAGAATATTGTATAAATTGGTGCAAAATTAAGGTTAAGATTGAATTCTTTACAATGATCCCGTCAATATTTAGCTTTATGCACTTATGTATATTATTCAATAAAATGACATTTTAACTTTTTTTAATAATTGTAATATTGTTAAGTCACAGGTTTGGTCATTGTAACATTTTAGTTTTTATTTTTTATTTATTTATTTATAATATATATAAAATTCACTGCATTGTACAATGAACTGTATTCATACACTTCATGTAGGTACTCGACGTACTTAATGCCCCTAATTAGTCTTATAGCGCATAGGTACAATTCCTAAGTATATTAACAATCTAAAATGTTTTCTATATGTTAGTTTATATATAATCTTCGCAAATCTTTATCTATAAACATTTGTATTTTCTAAACAACTTCAATCTATGCTTAATCATTTTATAAAACCTCTTTGTATATATTACTAACTTAGCTATGAACTTGTAAATAGACTAACATTTTATCATTATTGTACTATGTGACGGTATGTTACACGAGTAACCAATAAATGTGAATAAAAGTGCTTGTGGTTTAATGCTTTTAGCCCCGCATGCTTTTTATTTCATTTTTTATTTTAGTTTATTGAGACCAGCTTAGAGCCAACTAACAATATGCTAATGCAAAGCTAAAATACTTAAAATAATTGTGTATTGTTTCAATGCACTTAATATAACTGAAGAAAATATTTTAAAAAAACATTTAATTACGAATATTTATTATTTTTTACATAAATTCAACCGTATACAATAAAATAAAAAAGTTTAAATAAATTTTATTATATATAACTAAATTATTAAGCTGAGTGTAGGTTATCGCATATGTTATGTTGGTGGTGTAGGTGTTTTGTTTTTGTTTGTATTGAAAATTGGTATTCCCGGCCGTGTAGCTCGGGTGAGGGGTGGGGCGGGGTTCGCAAGACGGAGAGCGTGCCGCCGTCCGCGGGTGCGCGACTGGCGCCCGAACTGCGCGGCCGCACGCAACGCGCCCACTGCAAGGCCAACACCATCAACCTGCCGCCCACGCCCACCACGCCCACCTCGCCACACCATCACAACGTGAGTTACCCACCAGTCACCACGACACAATACACTGCTATCTTTTGATCATATAAATACCATATTATCTACAGCTTTATTTGTCGTATGAAAGCATCATTACGATCTATCTTACTAACCACGCCCACGATCTGGTAATATAAAGACAAGATTAATTATAACTATATAAGTGCAATATATTCATCATACAATAAACAGGTTTTATTTATTTTAATGCCTTAAAACTTGCAGAAACTTCTATACTGTAGTATTTATATACTACTCAATCACTATTGAAGCCGTCGTGGCGCAGGAGCACAAGTGCGCCGTGCGCCTGTGAACGCGATGGTTGTGGGCTCGATCCCCACTCGGGGAAATTAATTTTTTTCGCTCTGGTAACGAGGAATGACGAGAACTAATAGTTGCACTGAAAAATTCGGGGAACGGAAGTGTTTAAACACTGGGTTCGCAGGTTTCGTAAACTTGCCTTATATTTTTAAATATTATTTTACACTTTACGAATAATTTATTTACCATGTGATTATGTGGATGTGTGTTGTATTTTTAGTAATAATATACATTTTGCTTCAAAATATTCTTCTATTGGAACTGCTCTGATTCTTTTAAGCTACATTTGTTATGTAAATAAGTATATGTATTTTCAATGGCATTTTATCTAATTGGCTATTTTTAAATTATAATTAATAAGTTATTATTTATTATTTTCATCTTTGCTTTCATAACAATGCTATGGGCAATGTAGTTAAATAACAAAATATTATAATAAATGCTCTTTATTTGCATGTTTCCTTGTTTAACGCTTGTATTTCTTTCTTTGTTATAGGTATGACTTAGACGAGAATAACATTATTTTTAACATATATTGATAAAGGGGCGTATGACTCACTCAAGACTGTGATTGTGTTTTGTGATACTGCGTTGACTATTTAAATGTTTATTTTTCACTTGTAAATAGAAATAAGTATATAACAAATTCGCCAGATGACCTATGCAGACAGAGACGGGTGAGCTTGCATGATGTGCTTTTTGGATGATCTAAAGGAATGTGTATGTAGTGAAACATTGCGTCAAGTATGTATTAACATGTGTATGTGTAGGGGTTGTCAAAGCGCGCGTGGGGTTTGAAACTCCGTCGCGGAGGCGGCGGTGGAGGTGGAGGCGGAGTCGGAGGCGGCGGGGGAGGCTCCGCGGAGGGCACCGAGGGCGTCGTGACAGAGCTACGCGCGCCCGAGCTCGCCGAGCCCGCCGCTGACGTGACCGTGCCCGCCGGCGCCAGCGCCACGCTCTCCTGCCGCGCCCTCGCAACACGCGCCGCCGCCTCTTGGCGGAAGACCGCGCCTGAGACGCACACGCTGCGCCACGGGGGACGCTTCGCCATCGCCTTCACGCCCGACGGCCTCGCCTCGCTCACCATCCACTCGGTGCGCGCCGCCGACGCCGGCGTCTACTGTTGCCTCGTCAGCAACGAGCTGGGCGGCGTGCAGACATCGGCACGCCTGGCGGTGGCCCCTGGGGGCGAGGGCGAATGGCAGCGCGAGCAGTTCGCGCGGCGGTATGCACCCGAGGAGGAGGTGGGGCGCGGGCGAACGGCGCGCGTAGTTGCGGCGCGCGACACGGGCACGGGGCAGCGCGTGGCGCTCAAGCAGGTGGCGGGCGGGCGCGGCGCGGACGCGGTGCGCGAGTACCGCATCTTATCAAGCGGCGCGCACGGCGGCGTGGTGCGCGCGCTGGCGCTGTTCGCGGAGGTACCACGCGCAGGCGCGCACACGCTGGTGTTGGAACTGGTGGGCGGCGGCGCGCTACTTGACTGGGCGGCCGCGCACCCCGACCTCTATACGCAGCGCACGGTCGCCACGCACGCGCGCCACCTTTTCTCCGCCCTCGACTGGCTGCACTCCAATAACGTCGCGCATCTGGATGTTCGGGTACGAATGCTGTGCTGTGCAAACGAATTTAATTTATACCGACAAAAGATAATTTATTTAGTTTCATTCTATATTGTCGCAGCCGGAGAACATTCTCGTTGAATTGAGTGGAGCACAGCCGCAGCTGAAGTTAGTGGACTTGGGCTCCGCCGTGGAACTGGGCGCGGAAGGGCAGGGCGGTGCGGAGGGCACGGCGGTACTGCCACCGGCGCCGGCGCAGCTCGAGTTTGCGCCGCCGGAGTGCGTGCTCGGTCGGCCGCCCGCACCGGCATGGGACGCTTGGGCTGCTGGCGTTTTCCTATATGTTTTTCTAACAGGGGTATGACAACTTTTATTTATTCTTAATTTATGTAGTCGTAATCTTGTCGTAGCCCAGATGCAGGGGCACAAAGCGTGACTATAAACGCGACTGGTTGTGGTTTCGATCCCCACTCGAGGAAATGAAATATTTATTTAAATTTGATTTATCCATGAAATTCTCGCTGTTTGTCAATATACAGCTCTCCAGCAGCAAGTGCTAGTCGATTCTGATATATCTGATACCTCATAAACCAAGCAGATACATACAGTAAACTATCTATTTTAACGTATTAGTGATTTTATCGTGGTTCACAGACTTTTAGTTGCTTGAAAATGACTGATTTTGTGTTAAATAATAGTCACTTGCGAGATGTTTTACCTTTTTTAATTTATTCAAACAAAACAGCGCTGAAGCGGCATAGAGAGTTAAAAAAAAGTTTACAGAGATGCTGCTCTAAGGCAAACAACCTACCGTAATTGGTTCCGTACCTCAAGGACGGTAATTTAAAATTGTTCGATTACGATTAGTGGCAAAGACAGGAATATTTTGCTTCGGTATAAGGAAGTCACCCGATAATCTATTTCCAAACGATCACAACGGTTTTCGAGTTCTGCCAGAAAGTTGTAGATAGCAATGGTTAATACCTCCCAAGTTGAAAAACGTGTAACATAATACTTTTTATATCACCAGCATTGTATGCCTAATAATGACGTCATCATAAACTCTTCCAGTTGTCGCCGTTCCTAGACGAGTCTATCGAGGAGACGACAGCGAATATAATAAAATGTGACTACTGTTTCCCCCCGGAGCACTGGGCGGGCGTAGGCGAGCGCGCTCAGGCGCTCATCCGGCGTCTACTGGAGCCCACGCCCGCGCGCCGTCTGCTGCCACGAGACGCACTCAGAGACCCCTGGTTCGAAGAGGTATTAAAATTTTATTTTTAACGTTTTCAAAGTGTTATTCCACACTAATATTCTAACCACTCTAATATCCACACTAATATAATTAGAAAAATATTCTTAGAAAACATATAAAAATTCAAATGTAGAATGAGTGGAGCTCCACTAAGGTATAAGTTCTTATCAAGATATATCCAAAGATTTTAACTAATTAGCGCTACCCAAAGATTATTGCTTAAAATAAATCTGCCTACACAGATGTTAACATTATAAATAAGTAAAAAAAACTGAATGTGTCTCTTCTCCGCACTTCTTAATCTTATATTGATAAAATTTTGTATAACAAATTTTAATAATAAATATCTTAACAAAGTGACAACAATGTGATATTTAGATATAATAATTAACCTAAGCTTTCATGCGTACTCTATCCATGTGCACATGTCATTTATGACTTAAATTATAAAATAAAATAATTCCAGTTTACTCCTATTATGAATAGAATATTCGCTATATTCTTTTGGCATGTTGCCAGCTCTTCTCAACAGAACTGTCTTCCAAGCTTGTTAGCTTTGGTAGCTCTATGTTCTTTGGACAATTCAAAAGAGCTTGCTAAAGTCTATTTGAATAATTAATATGTTAATATGTTGATATTTGAATGGTTTTAACGTAACAGGCGAGCAATACAATACTGTCGGCCAGCCAGCTCAAAACGTTCCTGGAGAGGCGGCGTCCTTCCGGCCTCGGCAACGCGCTGCACTCCCTGCGCTCCCCCAACGACACCTGATGCGATGACGTCCTGTATGCCAACTGACTACCACAACCGAACAACTTGTGTCATACATACTTTATAGTCCAGAGCGAGTGTGACGTCGATCTTTCTGGATCAAATGTAATTCAACCTAACTCTGTCCACGCAAATGTAAATTTAGTACGTCACAATATTTTTAATAAAAGTGAATTTATTTACGATGGACAGCTTCGCTTGGATAGCACCGTTTATTAAGATTGATGTTTTTACGATTTAAAAAAAATGAACAAAACACGTAACAAGGTGAGTGGTGAAAGTGGAGAGCTGATCACTGGGTCACTGGTGGCACACTCTCACCGTGAGGATATATTAAGCTTTAGTTTGTTTAGGTATAGCATCGCATAGCATCGTAATATAGTCATTGTGCCCACCTATATATGACGTCGATTCCTGTAACAGTCCCGACGTTGTAGCTCGTTTTTCACATCATAACTGTAATGTTGAACAATTTTTCCTTCATAATAACAGAAAAACTTACAGTGAATCAATTGTTAGAAAGTGTGTGTTTGACCACAAAGAAACTCTGTCTACTGATCGTGCCGTTTCATAAAAAGATCTTAATCCAGGGCAAACATGACAACAAACTTGTATTTACTTGCCAGATGTTAACACTAGACCACAAATCAATTGTAATTGGCGTTTTAATGTTTCGCACATCTTAGATTTATCCCAATATGTCAATAGTAATAACTTTAAACAAGAGGTTGCCAGATTTTAAATGAATTATGTGTCCTTATGTGGCCGATTGTGAGGAAAGCGTCTGTGATTTTTGCTTAAAATAATGTTTCGTGCTTATTCTCTATTTAAATTGTGTATTTTACTTTTATAATAATATTGAACTGTATATATCACTAAGTTTAACGAGCATATAGTTATCTTAATTTGTGACCAAATTGGAAAATTAGATATTTAAGAAAAAAAATGTAACGTGAACTCTATATATAAGTATCGTATAAAAATTTAGTCCTTAGTATTAGATATGAAGCTCCGCCCCCCGGTCGTACCGCTTCGTGCTTGTGACTGAGCAATGTTGCAATCCCTTTTATAATTTTACTCATTTTTTTATTTTATATTTATTACTATACAACTATTTTTTTAAATTATTTTAAAATAAACATCATAACACGTATTGTGGGCATACGATACGACCAATTTTAATCAATGACTTATATTTATAGACATTTATTTTGCATGGATCAAACAGAAAATTCAAGATTTTTTTTAATTGACGGTTTATTGGTATATTTATCCCTAACAATTTTTATACATATTTTAGTCCCAATATTTTATGTGGTATTTATTTTATTATTTTGAAAATTATTATATTGTAATAAAATCAAACACGTCAATGCGTGTTTCGTTTTAAAACATTAAAAATAGAAAGGAATGTAATTAGTTTTATGATACACTATGTAAACTTACCAAATCATTATTGGTGGCACCGTAGAGTAATATGGGGTGTGTAAGGAACCTCTGGCGAAGCGCCGCACTGCAGTCGCTGCAGCCTGCTTGTGAAACTTCCACTATAACAGTATATTATAACAGAAACTATGTAACTCTGAAATATAGTTTAGTAAATTTCATTATATAATTTTGTGAAATACTTATAGTTTTATTTTCCTTGTGGTGTGAGATAAATTGTGAGAAAAAGTAATAGAAACGACGTGCATAATAAAGTTGATTTTTTTGAATTTCGCACATAGCAGAAGGAAACCTAGGAGGAGAAAACCTAGTGTTAAGACGATCCCTTCCCCGAAGGTTAGCGTGAAGCTAAAGAAAATGAAGTATTTCTAAGCCTAATATGGCATCCATATTAAGATATCCAATCATGAAGTATTCTACTCAATATTAGTATTCATTTAATTACTTACTTTTAAGGAACCCTCGTTTAATGTGTTTACCAGACTGAGTGTATTACAAAGCTAAAGACCCTTGGCAAGTTAAATATCTCCTCAATAATAATTGCTAGATTCTTTTCAGGATTTTACAGTTTTAGTAACAGTTTAGCATATAATGGCACCAGTGATCGACAATTCGGAAAATAAGGATATAGATTTCTTAGATTCATATATATTTCCTGTTGACATTTAATTCGATATAACAAAAATTTAAACGTACATAGGGCTATTACTTTATGAAAATATGTAAATGTCAAACTACTTAATTGTTAAGAGGTTAAGCGCAAAGAAATAATGCTCTAGAATCACACTAAGCTTATTTTGTTTTCTAATTTTTTGTGCAAGATATTTGGCAGTCGGTGCCTAATAATTTTGAAATTACCAAAAAATATATTATATAACCTTAATTGTATTTAATGGTTTGCGCTTGTAATTATTGTTTTAAACTTTATATATTTGTTTTATATCTGTAACGTTAATATGCCATATGCTTCCTTAAGGCGCCAATTACTCGTAACTTTAACCTACTATAACGATTCTAACAACATACTTTATGCACTTGGGTTTTTATTTTTTATATATTTTTGTTATTTTATTTAATTAAAATTCAAGTAACGTATTTAGTATTGTGTACTCAAGTGTACCTAATAGTCGTCCACTTTTTGCATATAAAAGCTCCTTGGTAATAAGATATAATACATTTACAATACTCTATGTAATATTGTCATTTTATGTGACTTGAAACGTCTTACCACTTTCCATACATATTTTTTGAATAATAATAATAATTACTATATTCATTAATTAGCTAAACTTATTATTAAAGCAAAATGTTTGTATACGAGTTTATGGCCGGTATTGTGGACCAAATAACTGGTGTTAAATATTTTACCTTCATTCTTAAAACATTTGTTATTGTAACAAAAACATAGTTTAATATGACTAATACATTTTAGGTGATGACGCTGAATCATTTGATCCCCATGCGCACAGAAAAGTAGAAAAACCCACTTCGTTAGTAAAAGCAGAAAATATAGTGATCATTTATTATTATGATATACTTATAAACACTAATAACCCTTGCGAATCTGTTTTCAGCTACTCTGATACTATGATACACTTGCTCAAAGGTAGCATTGGCGCTGGCGTGTTGGCAATGGCTGACGCTGTAAGCAGAGTGGGTGTTATTTTTGGCATTGTCGGTATCCTGTTGATTGGCTCCTTTGCCACATATTGTATCCAACTACTTGTAAGTCTATGTCTCCCTACTGATAGTTGTTTAGAACATATACAATAAAATATAACTTAGATACGAGCTACGTACATCAGATTGCGGCGCAATATGAACTTTGCAAACGAATGAGACGTGGCTACTTGGCATACCCGAAGTCCATGCTGTTGGCGCTACAAGGGGGCCCCCCGTGCATGCGCTGGGCAGCTAGGATCCTTTACTATTTCGTGGACGCGGTGCTTGTGCTTTGGCAACTTGGCATCTGTTGCATCTATTGTGTATTTGTCGCTGAAAATATTAAACAGGTACTTTTTGTGTATTACTTATATATTTTTCATATCACTAAATTTAAAGAGCTTACTAATTGCATAGAAGTTTTAAGTCCAATTATTTTGTAGGTTTGTGATTTCCACGGTCAAGAAATGTCGTTACGGATACATCTGTGTTTTCTTATAATACCGCTCACAATTATGGGTCTCGTGAAAGATCTCAAGCTGTTGACTCCATTCTCGTCAATTTCCAACATTGTTACTCTCTTTGGTTTCGTTTTGGTTTTCTTCTACCTTATCGAAGATGACGTTACAATAGACGAAGAAAAAATGCAGCTGAGAGATTTTAGAGATATTCCAGTTTTTATCGGAACTACTTTGTTTGCACTTGAAGCTGTTGGAGTGGTATCTACTACAGTCTTACAATATTTATGACTTACTATATATTTTTAAATTTAATTACTAATTAATTTACTTTGAAAGGTTTTAGCATTAGAATACAATATGGAGAATCCGAAGAGATTTGTAGGATTGTTTGGTCTTTTTGACATTGGCATGGTTGTTATTATGGGTCTTTATTTGTTGATGGGGGTCTTTGGCTACCTTAAATACGGAGACGATATTAAAGCGTCACTCACATTAAACTTACCTCAAGATCAGAAGTAAGTCTTGAAAGTACTAGTCTGATAACTATTTATAAACTAATAATAAATTGTTCTTTGGTATTAATACTAAATGTTTTCTTTGCAGGAAAGCTCAAGCAGCTAAGATTATATTTGCATTCTCAATATTTCTTACATTTCCTTTACAAAATTTTGTGGCATACAATATATTATGGCGTAAGATAAAAAAGAGACTCACTGGAAAACGTCTTATAGTTGTCGACTACATGTTGAGAATTATTCTTGTTGTTTTTCCATGTAAGTTTCTTGCGATAATTATAATTAATATATTTTTTTATATTTGTTTCTAATTATACTGATTCGAATAAATTTTCAGGGTTGATAGCAATAGCCATTCCAAAACTGGGCCCATTCATAGCTTTATTCGGTGCGTTATGCCTCTCCTTATTGGCCATGGTGTTCCCTGGACTGATGGACGTGTGCTTGTGGTATCCTAGTAGTTACGGCCTGTGCCGGTATAGACTTGTTCGTGACATTTTTATTATTTTAATTGGTTTCACATGCCTTATCTCGGGATGTTATACAAGCTTACTCGAAATAGCAGCTTCTTCGGAGGAATGATGGGAATTATACATTGAACTTTCTCCTCTCATTGTGTTTATATATAATATTTAGGTAACGTGCTAATGTATCTATTAAAATCGACTTATTAGTAGTATTATATGTAATAAACATTTATATATGAGTTATTCTTTTATCCGTAAACTACGTCCTTCTAGGATCTTACCGTCGGTTCCCTCTTCGAGACTGGGTAAAACTGTGAAGATATTTTGTTGTTTTATACTTTATTTTTCTATTTAAGTAAATATATAAGTTAATTGGTGGAGATCATGTTAACTCAAATATACCTACCGTAACAAATATATTTGACTTTACGGTATCAAGTTATATTACCTACTTATGTTTTCCAAATAAAACCTGTTTAAATTCTGTGAAATGTTTGCTTTCTATCTTATTATTACGAGTGTTGAAAAAAAATAAAGAAATGTCAAAAACGTCGACCGAAGCATTACAAAATTTTTATGTACTTTTATTTTTTTAATTAATAAAACGTCGGTATCTACCACTTACAATGGGAACTTATTGTATTTGTACAAACTAACAATTCAGTGACAATCATAAAGTTAGGAAAATTCTGTTAAAATTAAGCAAACTTTTTTGTTTGAATTTATATTTCTTTGTTTCGGTATTCTTAATCGAGCAAAGCGTAGTAAGGAAGTGCCGGCCATAGAAATAATTTATTTACTGGTTCTCCAACTATATGCTCGTTAAAGTACCAGACGCAGAGATGAATCCAGTTTTCTCCACGGTGGACATCATCTGTGGATCAGTGCCTACTAGCAGAAAACGCCAGACTTGTAAGACTTGCCAAATGCTTTTTTAGGATTGTTTCACGTTACTTATTCATATTTTAATATATTTTGGTCGGTGTACAGGTGCCTATTCATCTTCAGAGCTTTCACGTACTTCACCAGTTCGGTAATATTTTATTTAAAATAATATGTTAAATTCGTATATCCATGCTTAGGAACTCTACAAAAAAACTTATATGTTTACTATTGTTTAATAGTTAACATTACATATTTTATTAATAAAAACTATTACAATAGGACTGACGGTCGCTAGTGGATAGTCTGGAGTGTTGTTGACAAAGATCACTCACACAGCAAATGAAGGATCCCGGGCCGTTTGTCCGCATCATTAGTTTGGTTCTTTTAAAGATCGTTAATTTTTTTTGTTTTTTTGTGTACTTTCATCAAATGTTAATGATTTTAGAGTACATCCAGCAGTAGCTTACTATTCGGCACATCCACCATCGACACCTTTATACCTCATACCAATATCTGCAACGTATTATACACCGAACCAATCTAACGATTTACAGCAAATACCTAAAATGAAGGTTAGATATTTTGTCCATATACTTAAATATAATAAAACTGTAGATGAGGTCAATATTGCTATTATTCTTCTATTCTATTTCTGTTATTCTTCTTAAGTATCCCTCTATCCATTTCAGTCAAAAATACTAAATGTACAGACAAAATATTTCTACTGTTTTATTGTATATATAGATTTATCGGGCTATATCTGACGTGAAACCCCTAACAGACCGCCAAATTTATAAGACATAATTATGCAGTGCCTCAGGAAATTTCAGCGCAATAAGTAGGGTACTTTCTAGACAAAAATAGGTCCATTTTACCTGATGTAGAATCCAAAGACCTCTAGGAATCTGGGAAGCTTGCTCTCTATAAATATACTGCCACCTAACTATTAAATATATAATTTTTAAAAAGTTAGTATTAATTAAAAAAATTATACGAATATTGCGTGAATGTTTGTTTTGGAACTACACGCATAGTTGCTATATGCATGTCAATAAAGTCCAAAAAATGAAGTTGCAACCGGTTACTAGTCATATATTTTTAAAAGCTTTTATTTAACTTGCAATGTATGTATGTGGGTTCGGGTGAAATCTTGGAGCTCAATTTTGAAGAAAATATCTTCAACCAATTGAGCTGAAATTTTTTAAAATGATATAAAATTTTAATTATCGATTTCATTTTGAAAAAAAGCAAAGGACTATTTTATTAATTTAAAAAAAAATTCCAAACTTAACTAGTTAATGCACAAGGATTCAGAGAAAATAGTGAAGAAAGTATTACGTTCAATCATAAATTCAGCTACGCTAACCCTTACTACCAATGAGCTTGCGAGAAATCATTTCGAAACTCACTTAACTAAGAAGTCGTGCGATCGAAAACCTTGCGACTTCGCCACTCAAACTCGTGCATTAAACTTAACGAACAGGTACCTCAAAAGCAATCTTAATTATTTAAAATATCATAGAATACCAACAGGTAGTCCTAAGCCACACCTATGTCGTAGAACCTTAAAGACAATTTTATCGTTATAATTTTTAGCAATTTATAATACCCTAGCCTCGAATCGATGGTATTCGTACCCCTTCACCTTTGTATAAAATAATATACCAATAGCAGTTTTTCTATTTGTATAATTTTATATTCCTCACTTTGCAGATATTGCTCGAGTGAAAATGAAGACAACTCTTCAAGCATTGGTAATATTTTACTAATAAAGATTCATTTTATTTGCATTCGTGTCCTAATTAAGGTTGTTCATATTCAGAGTAGGTTTATATTTAGTTATAATTGGAGGTAGTCTGGCCTATAGCTCATGTAGTGGAGAGTTGATCAATACCTGGCTTCATGCAATGCGCAGGTTTGCGAGAGGGCCCAGGAGCGTCTGAGAGATCGTGGGCAGGGGAGGTGCGCGCGTTGCGGGACTCCCACGTGCGGCTTGTGTTGCGTCAGCTGCGCCAACTGCGCGATATCGACCGCCTGGACCGCGCGCTGCGACGACCTCCGCCCAACTCCCCAGTCCCCCGCTCTCTTGACTCACTAACTTAGTTACTTACTAATCTGTTGCTCATTTATCTATTTAGTATCCAACATTTCAATGTATTTATTTTTTACTATTTTTTTAAATAGACTTTTTTTGTAATATCTGTTTTAATTTATATTTAATGAAAGATTTTTCACAACACAAGGTCTCTTTCACACAAACACATTTTATAAGATGAAGAAAAAATATATTTCCTAAAATATTTATTTCATATGTACGAGTAGAATTAACAATCCACGCACCGTGTGGTACTCTCACAATGAGTAACAAAATTATTAAATAGGCAGTAAAAACATAGTAAGTTAAAATATTTAAAAAAAGTTAAAATAGTTAAGATAGAAAGAACAATGCATCTGAAAGTATGAAATACAAACATTCTGCGAAACATTAAACAATAATGAAGTAAAAAATTCTTATAATATTACCACTACATTCAGACTTCCCATATTTTGTTATATATTATTTAGATCAAATCACACTCATCTAACATTAAACAACTGTAGTTCGGCATTACTTTAAAAACTGTAAAACTGTTTAAAACCTTATTAGTTTGAATAAATCTTAGACAGAGGTACAAAATATACAATACCCACGTACTGGATGCGACAAATATATAGATAGACATCTCGATATCTCTATATGCACACATTCAAAGCGGGTTCCATTTATTACTATTTATAATGTAAATGATAGATACGTCACACAAATGCATAGTGATATAACAATTGAAATTTCTTACAATATTAATATTTAATGTGATGCCGTAAATTAAATCAGAGGAGTAGAGAGGAGCTCCTCGTCTCTACAATTATCTATGTATAATTAACTATTATATTTAATAATTCAGTTTGTCTTAGCGAAATATAAAAATATGTAGACAATATATAAAGTGATTATTGTATCAAAGGGCAAAAGGTGCCACTCAACGTTACACTGCAAGAGTTTGGACACAAGAATAGCCACACGAGAGCGCGTCCGGAGGAAACACTACGCAGCCGATGGCCGCCGCCGCTCTGTTACAACATTCACAATATTTAAAAATGTATCGAACTCGTAGAGGAAGTTAATTGATATTTGGGAAGGCAGATCCGAAACTTGGAAGGATATCTTAATGACACTAAGTCGGTTCATGGGTACGCCGCCATGCCGCGCGCCGCGGGAACTTACAGGAAGTCGTATATGACCGTGTAGATGATGGACTCCACGTGCGGGGAGGTGCACGTGGCGCAGTGCAGCTTGTGCGAGGGCGAGGCGGTGGCGTCGTACCAGGTCAGCTCGCGCTAGCGGCGCGCGCCGAACTCCACGGCGTCGTCGTCGGTAATGTCGCCGTGCCGCCATAGGTTGAGTCGCGAGCTCTTGGCGTGCTCCTGCGCCGCGCGGTACTCCGCCAGCAGCGCGCTCAGCCGGTGTTCGCGGACGTGCTCCAGCACCACGAGGCCCTCCTTGATGAGGTTCTTACCGATATCGGTGCTGGCAGTGGGGTCGACGAGCGTGACGGCGGGCAGGGCGCCGCGCACCTCCACGTTGAGCAGCAGCTTTTTGTTGAGCGTGTCAAGCGAGAGGGCGCGCACGGCCTCCAGCTTGTCGTCCGGGTCGCTGGAGAACTTGACGCACGCCAGCGCATATTCGGTCACGTAAGGTGGCTCCGCCTCCGTGCCAGCGGGCAGTTGGGCTAGTCGAGACTGGTTTACTACCTATAATTACATTTACGTATTAGTTTTTATGCAATATTATATACAGTACAAGTTTTAAATATCAAGTGCTAGTGTTACCTCTCTGTTTCCATAGTCAATATAGAGAATCTGCGCTTGTTTATCTTCCATAAGCTTTTCAACTCTAGCTCTGTACCATTGATCATCTAAAGAAAAACGTGCTGCACAAATACGACCTTTTCTTGGCACGTAAGATCCAGGGAGAGGAGCGTTAGCTTTGAACTCTTGATGAATTTTGTCCATAAGTGTTTCTAATTTGTTACCCAATTCAATGTTTTGAGCATAGAATGTCCCTTCAGGAGTAACTTCTGTAACAATAACTTTTTCATATTTTAAAATACGATCTTGTACAGGAGCATTTCGCTCCTTTTCTATCTCTTTATCAACTTCAACATGGTTTTTCCAAAGACCGATGCGCTTCTTGAGAGCATTTTCCTCGGCTGTTTTAATAGCGCGTGCGTATTCTGAGGTATCTGCAGTATGATGCATGGAAGCTAACCCATGTTCAACTAACGAGATTGACAAATTCTCATTGTCAACCCAGAGCCACCCAATAAAATTGCCGGCTTTGTCCATCTCCTCAATGGTAACGATGACGTCACGTTGTAGACATCTCTCCTTAGTGAACTGCAGGGCCTCCTCACCGTAGGGCTCAGCCTCCTGCATGCCGCCACCCCCAACGGCGGGGCGCGCGCCTCGTGGACAGTTGACGCCCGCAAGCAGGAACGTCACAAGAACTGATTCCTTGGGTATGTAGATTCGCATACGAGATCCACTAGCAACAAATTCCACAACAGCTTCAGTCTTCTGAGCTCTCTTCAAGAATGGGAAAAATTTCTTTGCTTTAGCTGAATCACCACTAGTATCTTGGATGCGATGAGTTGGAATATCTTTTTTGGCATGAACACCAATAGCAGACTTCTGGGCCTTGAGTTCAGCTTCAAGCAATTTGTCATAGTGTGAACTTCTCTGGTCATTGTCATTTCTATATCTGACTACAGTTGCATATCCAAGATTAACTAATGCTTCAGCAATATTACTGTAAAAAAAATCTTGATTCAGTAAATATGTCAAAAAGATCTATGTTAAATCTAAAAAGCCATACTCACGTTCCACCAGACACAACAGTGCAACAGGTCTTTTCAGGGAAATTGTCTTTAGCTGGTTGAATATAATCAACAGTTACAATTACTTTCTTTCCAATCAGTTTTTTTCGTAAGAATTCTCTCGCTTCATACATCCAGGGAATGTCATACAGAGGTTTGAAACCTTTAGGCCTAAGTGATTGTTTTCCTTCTTCATCTGGACTGCTCCTAAAAGGAATGCCAAGTTTTTAGTTTAGAAAATTATTTTAAAATACATATCATACAAATGTTATAATGTCGTACTTTTCACGTGGTGGCCTAATACTAGCCAAAAAGACTTTTTTCTGGATATTTGTCGGAATTTGTTTTACAACAAGTGCATCTCCGTTTACAACTTCCATTACAATTGCCGAGAAGTCTTTGTCTTTAGCAGCAATAACAGGGGCATTGCTAACATAGTTCGTCCAGATTCGTAGTTTAGCATCTTTTGCTGCACGTTCTGCCGCGCGAAGTGAAGAAGCACCTATGAATTTGAATTTATGTTTTACATTCTTACCAATTTATTACATATATTACATATGATATAAATTTTAATTTTACCTGATTTCATTACAGCTAGTGACCAATCAACACATCTTGCAAAACCTTGTTTAAGCAAAGCTTCTGCAATATTGCCTTGTGGATGTAAAATTGTTCCAACGAAATTGTTATTGTTTACAGATTCTAAGATCACTTCCACATCCCTTTGTAGCAATTTTGATTCCAGAAAGAAACGGGCTTCTTTCGCATAAGGTTCAGAATCACCATCTTGCTTTACTGCAGGGCACTGTGAAATGGAAAATAAATTAAATAATAGTATATTAATAATTAGAAACTATATTTTAGCATATAAAATAATTAGGACACTTACTCGAATTCCAGACAGCATCATTGTTATAGGTGTGTAGTCAGGCAACAAGCACAGTCTGACTGTAGATCCATCTCTGACATACTCAATAACTGCCTTTATTGGCTGTCCATGGAATTTGTTCACATATTGTTTTGGATTTTCTACTGTCCACTTGATATCTCTCACATGGCTCTAAACAATGAAAATATGAATGATAAGAATACTTATTATTTTACATATACTTTATTCAGTTTATAAACATCATTATCTTACCTGCAATTCAGATCCCCATATTCTTTTTTTTTGAGAACGAGCAACCTCTTCAATTTCCACAAGACGTTTCAATTGAGGAATATTACGACCTCCCTCCCTCACTTTAACAAGCCCTTCAGACAAGAGGGCTTCTGTCATATTTTCATCCTTTGAGGGATCTGTTCCAGCCCAAACAGACCCATATTCCCTTTTTGCAGAGTTAGGTGGTTTCTCTGCGGTGAATATAACTTCTTTACCTATTAACTTTTTTCTAAGAAACTCCCGAGCCTCCCAGGCGTAAGGTTCATCTTTTGTCTCAGTGTCACTGAAATATAGAAAATGTTAACAATTTACATAAAACAATATTGTTTATAGTTTGCTTTTATAATGTTACTGTACAACAAAATCATATCATATATTAAAGTATATTTAGGGATAGAAATACACAAACAATTAATGAGTTCACATAGCAACTTTTCAAAATATAACTACAATAGCAGAGGTCAATATAAAAAAAAAATAGATATGTCATCATAGTTATAAGAATAAAAAAAAAACCAGGGTCACTCTCTTCCTAGCTATGGTCCACATGGTTTATGCAGCAAGTTCGCTTAGCACAATCGCTTTGGCTGTTTACAGAGCAACAGCTAATATACTAAAAACAATTATACATTCACACCTACTAAAAGAAATAACTATTATGAAGGAAATCGGTAAAGGTTTGGAGCTCAGACCAATGCCGTGTGACACTAGTGTAGGTTTATGGTACTACTTTAAATGCACAATAATGCTCTAATGTCTAAGCTAGTGACACTAGTGCCACTTCCACTGAAATATTTTCACAAACATAAACTGGGGACTACTATTATAAAGATATAATTGACAATTTGCAATTTTTACACAGTTTCAATCAGATTTTTACACCGGATTAATCAGGTATATTTATATTTAGTATTAAACACAATAATTACAGTGCATATAAGTCAGTCCAGTGCCAGTCAGTAGTTGTCACAAGTAAACTGAGGCTATTACTACTGCATAGTTTTGTAAACATTAGGTTTTTTAAAATCTTTAATATTGAATATATGTCATTAATCCAGTTTAAGAATAAAGTAAAAATTCATAACAAGTGTAATCATATATTAGGATTCCTTTACTGTCTTTTAACAATTAGATAAATGTATATAAATTAGATATTACTGACATTTGTATACAAATTTAAAGTTTTAATTGGATTTTGTTCATGTTGTATACTATTCATTGTAAATTAATAAATTACCGATAAAGATATATACTCTCAATGTAAGCCAGCTGTTATTAGTTATCAATAAAAATTACCTATTATGTGTGTGTATGTATACAGGTGTAGGGAACCTGAATGGTCCCTCAACCAAGTGTAAATAAAATAAAAACTAAATAATAATTGAAAACGACTTGATTGATATGAATTACTTTGAAAGTTAAGGTACCAACTACTGTAGAGAAAGTACGATTACAACACTAAGCATTTCGTGAAAATTAAATGAAAAGTTTGCTTCTTCACCTAAGCACACAATATTTTATACAAAATTGTATTATTATTTCAATATAAATATGTGTAAAATTACATTTATCAACACTAAAGGTATTACTTACTTGTTGGCAGTTTTTTGACGAGCGAGTTTCGGAGCGGTGATGCTGGAAAGAGCAATCACTTTCTCTGGTGGTGGTCCACCTTGGGGCTGTTTTCTAATGACCACCGTGTCTCCTGATAGTACCTTAATAATATTTTTATGTTATATTTTGAGATCATAAAAAGAAGACTCAATAAGAAACAAATAGTTAACTACATAGATTCCTATTGCACTGGACAAGCTGTTTATTCGAAAATAAATTAAATCTTAAAAGAAATAATATAAATTGTGAATTAATATCGGATGTAAATGATATAATAAAATGTTACATATCAAAGTAAAAATCGATCAATGTTATGTTGAAAATTGTGGACGCCATGCCAACAGGGCAAACGATATGGGCACATGGTGTTAGTATCTACAATATAACTCTATTTTAATTAAAATGAAACATTGCTCTTACCTGTTTCACGATACCAATTTTATAGGAAGGCGTTGGAGGTGGAGGATTCATTTTTGATACAAATTATTCAGACAACGTGGTAAATGGATAAGAACATTAAATTCACTAACGACCGAGCAAGTTCCAGGGCTAGCGAAACGTGGCGGCCCACCAGTGTTACCATTAAAGAAAGATATAGCATAGACATGAGTAGCTCGCGGGCTAAAGACAAGAAAGATATATCTCTTTGCAAAAGATATAATAGCTCTCTAGCTCGCATGTGGTTCAATTATATCTCTATACCTTTATTTTAAGATTCAATTTTCGTAACGTGTTACTGCTCGTTCAGAATTAGAGAGAAAGAAATGGGGTTACATAGCAATATACAAGTAAATGAGAGAGACGGATACCTATGAATTTTCGGCACGACATCATACGCGCAGGCGTTTAGCTGTTTTATTGTACATTATAAATAGAAAAAGGAAAATAGCATAATGTACATATTAAATATAAATAATATGTGCTAATGTAAATGGTATACATCTCAATCATTTTATATAGCCAACGATTTTTAAATATGCCAACTTAAATAATACAAGTTTAAAAATATGTATTTATTTAGATTTTAGGTTGACAGTCCTAAGCGTCTCAAGTATAAAGGCAAATCATTGACTCTAATAGATTCCATTATTGCAATTTCACATATGTTATTTCGCCTTACTAAGTTTCAATCTGAACTAAAAGAACCGAATTTTATATAAAGGATATATTTTTAGTCCTAGCTGCCTATTCTCTCTCTGAACCGTACTGAGCTAAACGAGTGAAAGAAATAAAAGAATGATATATATCCCGAGATCGAAAAGATATAAGTCACTCTTTTCTTGTCAGGGATATATTTTGATCTCTAATATAGAATGCTGCCGCACATACTAAAATACATGGACTATCAATAAAATCATTGAAATCACTTTCACATGCATACGACAATAATATTTTATATTATCTGTTAATGAACACGAATTCAAAATAAGTTATTTGTTGGCATATGTGTCTATTTTGATAGTTATTTTTTATTCTTAAGCATTTAGATAAATTTTGTTAACAACAGATAATAAAATAATAGAATAAGTTATTGTGGTACTCTTAAAGCTAAAAGTCTTCGGTACCGTACCGGTATTCAATATGATTAATTGATAAGAATTTATTGTATATTAAAAATTATTTTTAGCAATAGGGATAGCTTGTAGAAACCAATAATGTTGTAGGTTTTTTTAAATTAATAAATAAATACCTGCAAATATGTAATAAATGTCATTGTAATTATTTAGTTACATTTTTAAAAGCTTTTTTTAACAATAAAATCAATATTTCATCAAACTACTCTTGAAATGTATCCTTTCCAATAAAAAGAGAAATTTTAGAATATAAATTATAGATAGTGCATATGGGTCATACTCATATGA
>FAPJ01000757.1:291-17785 GCA_001485985.1 Heliconius ethilla aerotome | reverse complement strand
AAGGGTAAGTCCTTATAGCACAATGTCAGATGAAAAATATAAAAATAATATTAATATTCATTGAGGCCGGTGGTGGCGCAGCGGCAGAAAAACTGAATGTCAAACGCGAAAGGTGTGGGTTCGATTCCTACTCGAGAAAATATTAATATTTCCATTTTCTTTGACCTGGTGTCGAGCGCGGCGTTGAGTTCCGCCGTTCAGCACGCAATGCCTCCACGATTCAGTGGAAAATGGGGAATGGAGTGTCTTGACAACCACTAAGTTCCCTCTGGTTACCCTCCTGTGTGCGGTATGCAACATGACGTTAAAAAATAATTTGATATTTTTGTTGGGCATTTAAAGATGAGACTTAGAAATCGATGATTGGTTGTTATTGGTATTTTTCAAAGTTAAATTCGACATAATCAAGTCATTTCCATAATAACAGCTCAATTTTAAGGTAACGATTTAAAATATTCAATATTCATCCGACGTGCGTCTATCGTGATGACGTCATAATTACAACCCGCGAAGCGAATGAAGCTTACTAATATTTTCAGTTTCATTCAACGCTGTTTCATTTTTTAAATTATTTTATACTTTGATTTGAACTGGTTTAGAAAATTTTATGTTTTAAATTTGTGTTAATACACATCTAACGTAAATTTAAAGTAAATATTATGTGTTTTTAATTTAAAGATCCATCTTCAGGTTTTTCAAAATAATATATAAATATTTTTAACAAGTGCATTTCAACAACAATAGTGAGATTGAGGCCAGACGTAGCGCAGGGGCACAATGGTGCGACTGGTAAACGCGACAGGTTGTGGCTTCGATTCCCACTCGAAGAAATTAAATGTTTCATGTATTTATTTTCTCGTTCTGGTAACGAGGCAAAAAGCGCAGTGTTTAGTTCCACCGTTTCACACGCAATGCCTCCATAATTCGGTGGAAAATGGGGAATGGGTGTGTCTTAATGGGATCGGAGTGTCTCAACTACGTGGCCAGGTTTCTCTCTGCCTACCCTGCTATGTGCGAGATATAGCATGAAACTAATAAATACATAATACTGGCATGTCGTCCGTCTTTGTGTCCATTAATGCAGTAGCCTAAAACCAGAAATAGGTATCCTTGTCTTAAATTGGCCTTTGTTCGACTAAATAACAAGAAAACTAGATTTTATATCATTGCATTTTATTTTGTTAAAGTAAATTAGACAAAAACATGATTTAATTATCTGGTTTTACGAAGTTAATAGTTTTTAACATAATACCAAGATGTCGACTTAATTCACGGGGATTTAAATACATGAAAATATCGATCTTTAAAATAATTACTAGACTTAATTGCGCACATCTGCTACATAATATTCAATTTTAAAAAAATAATAAAGGCCAGTGTAATAAATAAAAAAAAATGCGACAGGTTTAGGGTTCGATTCCCACGAAGACATGAAAGCTTTAATATTTACATTTCCTCGCTCTGGTAACGAAGCAAAAACGCGGCGTTGAGTTCTGCCATTCAACACGCAATGTCTCCTAAATTGTAACAGCGTAACAGCGTACAGTGGGGAACGTGTGTTAATGGGGACCGAGTGTATAAAAACAAATTTAATATTTCCTTAAAATAATTTATTTTTGATATTGATTTTTGTAATTACTCGTTTATTACAAATTGCCTTTGTCATTGTAAACTTGCACTATACTGGATCAGTTATATTTAATTATATAAAAAATGTTAAACACTGAGTTATAAACGTTTATTAGTGTCTATTCCTTGAATTATGAAGTAGGTAAGGTCAAAGTATCAACGTTTGCGCCTCGCTTTACACAAATCTTATGTCATTGCAACACACGTCTCACGTTGCTTACCGTGATGTGACAAAACATACTCGTATTTATTCAAAAATATTCACAAGTCAACAAAAATATTTTAGTAATATTTTATATATTACTAAAATATTACTAAGACATTCCGTTCCCATTAATATACTTCCCTTCCACCAGTCCTCTGAATTCTGATTGGTGGGAACTCAACGCTGTACTTTATCGTTACTAGAGCGAGAAAATTAAAATATTAAATATTTTCCTTTTCATAAGTGGGAATCGAACCCTCAACCAGTCGCGTTTACAGTCGCAGGCTTCTATCCCTGCACAACTATTTACAATTCCAATTACATATTGTAATATTATTTAAAAAACTGAGTAATATGAAAATAAATAACATATAAACATTAATGGTACTTTTTCACTTCCAGCACTCCGTCTATTGCTACTGGGTGACTTACAGATTCGGTTTTATCAGTAATGCAAACACATTTACGAGATTCGGGATTATTCTCCCGATACTCTCGAATTCTTTTCACAATCATATTGTTTTCATGTTCTAGTAAAGACTTTTCACGAATAAGTGCTCTCCTTGAAAGATCCGCATGGGCAACTTTTTGCCACAATCTAGTTAAGCCGCTTGTGGAAGAAATGGCATTAGCAACTAAGGAGTCATCAGAGTGTTGATGGCGTAAGTTCGTCTTTGTCTGTATCGGTGAGTGTGGTATGTTGGAACCGAATGGCAACACTTTTTCCCGTTGGGTTTCATATTTTCGGCATAGAGCAGCCATGCGTAATATTTTCTCGCCTTTCTTATATGCCGATTCCAGCCACTCTAACGTGCTGTCGGATTCTCGAACTAAAGTGATCATTTGCTTGGAATCTGTGTTACACCCGTCAACTAATGCCTTTTTTAGGCGATGGCAGGCAGTTCGGTGGCGGTCGCGGCGGTCACGAAATACAGCCTGTTTTGTACCTGATTCATATGCTGCCAGCTCTGATCGCAGCCGTTTAAGTAAGCCGTCACTGTTTGCAATCTTTTTGCCCTGAGATGCTATAATATCAGCCATCAAATTTTCTTTTCGCCGCAAATTACGTACCTTTTTCTGATTATCAGCAGTTCCTACAACGTAAGCCTTTAAAACTAATTTATACTCATCCCACATAAGACTGTAATTATTTTCTAGTAAAGATCTTAAATTTTCTCGTTCGTTTACATATTTACTGCGCTCTTCGTCTTCTTTAACAAGATTCTCCCCTCTTGTAGTCCAAGCCAAGGAATCTGCTGTAGTATGTCCGTGATAAAGAAGGAGTTGAAGATGTGTTTCAGCTGCGTCATGGTCTGATGAAATCTGTAATACATCGTCTTCACCAGCTTTTAGAATTCGAGATGTTCGTATTTCATTATACTTTGACAATTCTTCTAAATCCAATAAGAATTTGTTAATCATAGTGTCGATTGTGTCGCAAAAGCTAGCGACAGTTCGTTGAAACTGATCGTCAGCCAGATTCATTAGCTGCATTGTATATTTGATTAAATTGTCTTTTTTATCGTATACCCTTTCAAATGTGTGCCACATTACTTCGATGTCTTCCTTGAAAACAGGTTCATGTATTTTCAACATCATTTGACGCCAACTTTTGTCTAACTCACCACGCACACGCGCTTGTGCTGCTAGCTCACGAAGTAGCAGTTCACGCTTGACCTTTTTTTGTAATTCAATTTCTGCTTTATGTTTCTCAAGCATTTTAGCTTCCTTCCTTGCCTTTTTCTCCTCCTTAGTTAAAACCATTTTTTTTCTCTATGATAAAGACAAGATTCAAAAAATAAAAAACTGCAATAAAATAAGTGTGAAAAATTCACATTCACAATTTATGACAAATTTTATTAGCAGTGACATTTGGTGCAAATTTAAATATTATATCAATCATAAAGAAGGTTACATGTTGAATTGTAGTAAACAAAAGCGAAAAATATAACAATAACAAGTGTAAGAATAATAGAGTATCAAAAATGTAAAAAAATATTTGTTAACCAGCGCTATTGTGGCGTAGTTAAATGGATGCTTATTGGGTGTTGAAATTATAAAGAGAATGTATAAGTTTTTTACTTTATGTTTATTGTAGATGATTCTCCTGCCTATAAATAGAGCATTCTTTTAGAAGACCTCATTCTCTACTTCTGGCGCGTTTTAAGAAAATTTCATTTAAAACTTTAGATACTGCCAATATTTTCTATAAAAAATCCTCCGACTAGAAATCGACTGAGGATACTATCTAAGGCCCAGTCAGACATTTCCGAAAATAATAATAATTAATTTGGACAATTTCCTTATATTAAGTAACAATTTATGTAAATTCCATCAACAAATTATACGTTTCTCGAAAACAGGCGAGGTACCAATCTCTAGTGGAGGGTAGTGAGCCCCTACAAAGCTACTTACACAAGCGTTTAGCCGAGAACCTGAACAGTGAAGCGGCATTGGGCACGGTGTGCGACATCGCACAGTGTGTACAGTGGTTAAACTCTACGTTCCTCAGCGTGCGCGCGGCGAGCGATCCCAAGAGATACCTTGGCCTGCCGCACGCTGCGCCAGCACAACTTATTTCTAAGAAAATAGAAGGTAAGTTTTTGTTACTATTCTAGATAGAGTTGGCTGTTTCTCTAATATTTTATTTATAGTTTCTCTTTTATTCCATAATTTACCTCTTGCTTTTAGTACCTATATGTACCTTTTGATTAGTTTTTTTATATTTTACACATCTGGTATATATCAGAATAAACAAATTGACCTTAGGTTAAGTAAGTCTCTGCCCTCAACTTTTCACATATATTAAAGATATAACAAATTAAATGATAGGTATATATTAACAGTAATAAATACTAAAATAATAAACACATGATAAAATTATATTTATCATAAGTTTAGTAAGCGCAATGCAAAAGCGAAAATATTACCTATTATTACCTATTTTTCTGTAGTAATGTTTATTAATACTGTACGGATGGTATTTAAATATTATATACAAAACGTAAATAACAATAATATTTTACGATAATACCCATGTGTTGGCAATATTATTTTAAGAAACTTAAATAAATAACATTTAATTTCTTTCCATTTACTTATGCTTATATATGATGATCTCGTATTATGTCTGTTTATTGTTAAATATTTAAACATGACTAAAATATATTTATAAACATATCTGAATCTATAAAATAATTAATATACCTACCTATTAATTCAATTTGTGTGGTATTTATTTATAGATTATGCTTAGTAATAAAATTTAACGTTGATTTTTATAATTACAACGTTATACATAAAAATCCTGTAATAGCATCACCATGACGTTTACGGCCTCGCTAAGTAGGTAGTTCCGGATCGTGATGAATGAGTCTTGAGCACACGTAGCTCCTTGCGAGATAAATGCTATTTATATTAAAAGGTGCAATATAAAAACCGATGGGTTTAACATGTGTTTTATAATAATATACTTATTATTCAATTTAAAGTAAATAATTTGTATGTTAAAATTTAATGAAATTCACGATTTATTCAGTTTTAAATTAAAATAAATATATTATTTTTTTTAATTAAAATAAATATATTCCACTAATAACTGTAATTATATACTTTATATTTATTGTCACGATAATTATTGAAAACGTTAAGCTTATACAGTAGGTGTAAAAGGTGATTAGCAACATTAATATATGAATTCATCTTTTTATTTTAAATAATTATATGTACATATATTCCATAAAACTTATTGAAGGTACCAACATAAAAATCGCTAAAAGCTTATTTTAAAATGTTTGTTAAGTAGAATCTAAGTATGTACATATTGCCCTTTACCCATAAACGTTGAAAATGTCATCGATGCGTTTAACGAACGTAAAAATCACGTCGCAGCGATGACGAATACGCTACTCATCTTTATTTACAGTACGGCCGACGAGTCGTGGCCGTCCTGAAGTTTCTGATCAATTGTGCATTGTCCACACGGAAGGAAAAAAAATATAGTAAGAAAAACACTAAAACCAAATCTGTAGTCTTCAACATACAACTAACTTCAGACATCCACGACTCGTCGACCGTATTATAATTTATATAGAGAATCGTGTGAATACGACGAATTTTTAGATAATTAGCGAGAAATCATAAATATATTTTACGGCTAATGAGTAAATAATTACTGTAGCCTCAATGAATTCGTTGAATGTCCTTCATGGTCGCATAATATATGTATGTTAGGATTTTTAATTTGAAATATACATAATATGCAATATTTTACGCAATTCGTCAGTGCGCGAAGTTAAAAGAACTATGTGTTATTATTTTTTTTCTCTTCAGCTTCATGCTGTATACTGCATGTAGCAGGGTAGAGATAGAGGGATAGTGTCAAGACACTCCACTTTCTGGCGAATTCTGGAGGCACCCGCTTAAATTGTTGAATGGCGGAGCTCAACGCGCTTTGCCTTGTTGAGACACACACAGAGCGAAGAAATGAAAAAATATTAAATATTTCATTCCCCCTCATGGGAATCGAACCATCCTGTCTCGTTTACAGTCACACCTTTGTACCCCTGAATCAGGACTGGGTTGTCTGTTTACTTGTAATATTGTAGAAAATGCAATAAAATGGCCAAGTGTTGTTTTTTATGTTTATGTTTTAATTTTTAGAGTTATGTGTAAAAGCAATGAATGGATTGGCAACGGCTGGTTTAATATCAATGGACGAAGCGTGTTGCATAGAATCAACAGAAGCTGGTCGACTCATGTCCATATATTATCTAGATTTAGAAACTATGAAGCTCATAATGAAGGTGCTTACCTTACTAGTATTCATGTACAATTCTTTTTTTCTTAAGGCTTTATTAGGTGACGGATAATTAAAGTCCATGTTGGCGACACCATACTGTTTTCATTTGCATTTTTGGTATTAACATTCAGGATATCGAGACGTGACCTCATCTGCCATCTCTGTTTAGTATTGACCTTATTTTGCATAGTATGTGTACATCTTCAACCAAATCGGCATTAATTGCTACCTATCAATAGTTACTATTTAATATGACGCGAGCGTAGTCTTTAATTACTTTACAATATATAATTCTAGTCATTTACTCGATTATTTAAATATTCAATCGGGTTTAATATTACCAATCTTTTTACGAGGTTTGGGAGATTTATTTAAGTTATTGTTTAACAATTATCATGGCGACAAGCAAGATGACAGTAAAAATCCAGCCTTTTTGGCAAAGATTATATTTTTTTACTTCACGCTATGTCCCATACTAGCAGAGTTTACTTAGCCATTGGCAACCCAGTAGGTATAAAGACATTCCGTTCTCCGCGGACCGTCAAATTTTTGGCTGTTTTCATTCACAAATTATACATATATCTATGAAGAAGAAGAGAACGGTGGCGGAGTAGTGTAAGTAACGGAACTTAAGGCCACTCTTTGTTTTGCTATAAGAGCGAGCCCTCATGGGAATCAAAATCGAACCCACTGCCTTAGCGTTGTTCCGCTGCGCCTTGTCAAACTCAGTATATCATTTCATCCTACTATTAATATAAACAGTTAGAAGGATCGGAGTCGTTAGAGCGACTGCTCTGGCTGATATGCGAAAGTCACGAACTATCGGATATGCATCTGCGCGTCGACGAGCGCAGATGCCTTAACTCTTTGAACAGGAACGCGGCGGCCGCGACCATTCGCTTTCCTATGAAGGGCAAGATTAGCAGCAGGCAGATGAAGTTGAATTGGTTAGTCTATTATATATTTATATTTAATAACTTTTAAGATTTATACGACTTACTAAGTCTCATATCTTAAATGTTTAAAATATATTTTGGTATATTGCCAAAGTGATTTGTGCTCAACTAGCACAGTCTAGATGTCATAACTAAAGAACTGAATTGTACTAAAATAATTATAATTTTTTTTTGTACATTAACAAAACGCAATTAAGTATGTGAATAGTAAATAGAATACAGACAAATGACTCTGATAAAATTTCTCAATAATTATGTTTATTTTTTATTTTTTTATTAGTAGATGGGTCTACAGTTTATTAGTAGACTATATCACTACAATACAGACACTTGATCGTACCTACCCTTTTTATCTTATTGAACAGGCGAAACCACATTTGTCGCAAATAAAAAAGATATGGCTTCCTAGAGATGACTGAATAATTATTTTTTAAAATAAAAATATAAACTTTACGCCCTTGAAAATATAATTAGCTAATTTTCATATAAATGCTTCCGTGTCATTTGCGTTTTCATCGCACCTTTTTCTGCTCAAGCGCTATCATAACGTATAATAACGCATCAATTACAATCAAGTTATTGTTGACGGATATTAACTTTTCATGATTCTTTATAGTGATTGTGGGATGGGATGCAATGTGTAAGTATGACCTATAAATTTACAGATCGTAAATATAATTTCCTATAATGTCTTTAATCTTTTAAGGGGTCTTAAAGGGGGGGTTACATATTCCTGCGGAAAATGTACCACATTCTGTACAAGTATGCATATGTATCTATATCTACATTAAAAACTATTTTTTTCTTGGTTTTTCAAACATAATGAGTGACGAACGTAGCGACATTTTAATTTTGAAAATTATTTTTTCCCTGATAAGTTGTTTAAATAAGAAAATGTAAGGATTTTTTAATAACTATCTATACGTATCATAAAATTCAATTATAGTCTTAATAGAAATAAAAATATCACCAAAATGATTTTCCTTGTCAAAGTAATAGAGACTTTTGTCGTAGAGAGAAGGAAAGATAGACTTATTGATTGGCCTAATTTATTTTGTAGATTGTTTGCATTGTTAAATTACTTAAATAAATATATTATTATGTCAAAGTACATATACCTATTTTATATTATTTATTATATTTATTTTTATTCAGTTGAGTTTAAGTGTTTAAGAATAGATTCTGATTTAATGTTACAAAGTATTATAGCAGTGGTATTTACCTATAACATGTAGTAAGTGTAAGCTATGACAGTATTTTATTTCTTGTAGCGTAATCCAAGCAGTGCTCGGTTGCTTGACAATTCCGGATCCGTCACTTAACCAAGAGTCTATGAAGATTATGAGAATTGCTGATAGAGTATGCAAGTGTAAGATTGCTTTATTTTCTTAAATTTATAAGTAAATCTAAATATAAAAATAATTTAATATTAAATGAGATGTAATTTAGTAATAAATGTGATATGAATTCCTTGTTTTCAATATAGAGATAATATATACCACATTATCTCTATGAAGTATGAATCAAACAAAGTATGTATCTATGTATTTGATTATTACACATTTAATTATATTTTGGCATTATTATTTAAATTAGATTTTAACAAAATCGCCAAAATATGAACCGATTTTAACAAGTGGGAAATGTCTATTAGGCCTACTGGACATATGAACGTCCTGTGGCTGTATATCAAAAGTAGAGTATAATACCCATGCCCACAGTAAATTATATATAGCAAGCAGCGTATTTGTTAACGAAATGTTAAAGATATTTCAATAGGTAACCAAGTAAATAGTCATAAAAGTATTTTAATTTATTTTTTATAAAAACTGCCATGACAACGTTTAGCAACAAAATCTTATGTATTTTTCAGGTTTAGTATACTACGTGACACGCCCAAATTTTATATCAAAAAATCCAAAATTCTATTCAACAATATTAAATTCTTTGATATTAGCTAAATGTGTGTACGCACGTTTATGGGAAAATTCTGCGTATGTTAGCAGACAGTTGAAAGGAATAGGGCCAATATTTAGTACTCTACTAGCATCCGCTGGAAAAGTTAACTTTATGTTGCTAGAGGAAAGCCATCCACGGGATTTGGAAAGAGTTAGTTATCATCTTATCTTGAGCTGTATCACGTATTTAATGTCCCTAGCAGGATAGGCAGAAGGCGTCGTTTTAAGAACAAAACAGCCTGTTACCAGAGCAAGGACATGAAATAATTCAATCACTCCAGTGGGAATTGAAGTCTTAACTTTCGCGTTACTCATAACCGCCCCGATTACACAATTAGATACTGTACGACTACGCCACGCTCTCTATACGTACATTATTATTAAATATATTCTATAACATAATTTTATTACTTATCAGGCAGTGGCTCAGTCGTTTTAAATAGTTTCAGTTTTACGCTATACCTATCCCGCATCCCCCCATACGCTTCCCCCTTTCCGCCGAATTCTGGAGGAATTACATGTTGAGTGGCGGAACTCAAGGCTGCGCTTTGCCACGACACCATTAAAGACATGTTTCATATTTCTTTTCCTCGAGTGAGTTTCGAACTCACACCCCGTCGCGTTTACAGTCACACACTTGCGCCACGACTGGCCTCAGTCAAAACAGTTCAAAGTTATTTATTTGTATAAATAGTAACATACAGGTTTCAAGCATTAACATAAATAAGTATGTATCAAAATTAAATTTTTGAGACTTTTAAATTTATAACTTAATTAGTTACTTACATAAATCTATTAAAACAGATATTATACTTACATCTACATAATGTACATACAGCCAATGGCTTCTATTATCAATATGATTTTTAGTGAAAAAGTCCTTAAATACTTATACCTATATTTTCATTTTGTATGTAGATTATGAACAAAGGTCCGCCAGTCGGTAATATAATAAGAAGACAAGTAAGCTTGCTTCCGAAGTATTGTCTTACTACTATGCCAGTAGACGATAAAACAGTTGAAATAAAATTATCTTTAACTAACCACGCACATTTATCAGAAAACATGGATGATTTAACAGCTGGTGTAAATCATAAAAGTTTTATTGTAGCTGGGGATACAGAAAACTATTTATTGTATTTGAATTCTTTTAAGTAAGTGAAGAAATTTTAATTAAATTTAAAACTACTATATTATAAATTTCATTTAATTGGTGCATTTTACTTTTACATATGTATGTAATTGTGTTTGTTCTTAAGTAGTCTCTATATGTTTCAGAGAAACAGATCTAATAAACTTGTATGACGGATGCATTACGTTCCAAATAACTAGAAAGCACAGTACTGAACACAAGATCCATGTACATTGCATCAGTTCAACTTATGGTAAGTATGGTTTAATAAAATTGGAAATTAATTTTCAAGTAATAACTACATTTCTTTAGTATATTTTAACTTTACAGTTGGTATCGATGAACACTGTATATATTCGTTTAAAGATATAAATTCTTTTTCAAAACCTAATATACAAGTCGGTAGTAACTTGTTGCTTAATAAGACTCCTCGTAACGTTGACACTGATAATATATTTAAAAAAAGGGAAAGAAAAACGAAAGTTACAAACGTTACACATTGCAATGAAAAAAAGAAACGAGACCTTAAATTCGTTGAAAAATTTAACAACCTCAAAGACTTTTTTGGACAAACATCTAAGTATATGAAACTTGATATAGACAAAACAACAGAAATGTCCAGTAGAATATTAAACAATTTGGAACCAAAACAACAGATTAATAATAATATTATGAACAAAGAGTTAGAAGTGACTGAAAACTTGAATGAAAGTTTTGAAAATATTTTTGCCGACGAATTCAATGATGATGATTTCGTTGATGACGATAAAGTTAGCGATATCCTGAAAGAAATTGAAAATGAAATAAATATTGATAAAACCACAGTATTAGACACTAAACTTATAACAAATTACAAAACATTACCATCATCCACCCAAAAGAAATATATTCCTAACACAAATAATGCAAAACGAAAAGTGTTTGCTCGTAAAAATAATTTTAATTTCATAGATAAACTAGATACGAAATCTAATACTAACAACGATAACATCAATAGTACTGATATTTACAAAGAAACGGGTTTTAATAATGCTATTAAAGGTCACATTGAAAAATATTTACAGAAAGCCCATGATTATAATGGTACCAAAATTGATTTGGTTAATTTGGTTGAACCAGAAGAATATTACAAAGATTTGCATAAAGTAAATATAAATAAAACTCTCAATGAATCTCAAAGTATAGAAAAAAATCAAATTAATAATGCAGACATGAAACAAATGCCACTCGAAAAAAAAGAAAATGAAGTTAATAATGAAAACAAAATACAAATATCACCACCTCATACTATCCGATCAGGCATGGTAGACAATTTACCTGCACATGCAAATATTTTTAAATCGATTGAAGCTGACAAAAATAATTTTAAAATAGTATCTTGTGATACATTTAATAAAAACGAAATGATAGGCTTACAAGCTTCCGAACTCTGTAGTGGTAGTAGTGACATCTTAGTTGTTGATAATAATTTTGAAGGAACTAATTTAATTGGTTACCCTTTAAACTTACAACAACAGGAAAATAATAAATCATCAAACAATACACTTTACGAAGAGAAATCCAGTTTCAAAAGTAGTCGTAACTTTGAAAATAATATTACATCACACAATTCGGAGATTTATAAGCAAGAAGGGAATCAGATTATACTTTTTAGCCAACCAGAATATGAAAGCAGTCATACAAATAACACTAACGAAAATTTAGAACATATAAGAAAATATAAAGCCAGCCAAACCCAATTAATTAACATAACATCTGAAAACAATAAACAGAAAGTTCAGATTATCGGTAAATTAAAAATCGATTTAGACGTTACTGAGATCGTTCATAAGAATGAATCAAAACCTAACATTGATACTGGCATCGATAAACGTAATATTAAGTCTATCTCTCATATTCCTTATATAAGTACATCTCACGATAAAACCACATCAGCACGAGTAGATACTTGTGATAATACAACACCATTGTCCAACAGAACATTAAAATATGTTAAGCCAGATCAACAGACCAATGACAATTTGAACAAGACAAATGATTTGGCTGAATTAAATAACAAACAAAATATGACTTTCCTACCCAATAATGATGAACCTATTAAAGAAAATCTATGCATTAAAGATATATTGCAGAAATATAATAATAATGCAAGAAGGTAAACCATTGTTATTTAATCATTTTAGATTATTTTTTAATGTGCAAAAAAAAATGTAAAATATATATTACAGCATTTATTTAGTTTATATAGATAAGACAAATCCTAAATTACTAATTAAATATTACAGGTCAAACAAAGAAAATACATACATAAGTAAAGTACAAGTCAACCCGCAAAAAGAAGTTAAAGGCAATATACATCCAACTAAAATAAACCGAAGGAAACTAAGAATTGGCGATATTGATAAAATTCAGGTAGATTTACCACTGTCGTTAATTAGTGCAAGCCAAAGTTCTTCAAATAAATATCCTAATACAGAGTCAAATGAAATTGTAGAACGATCGGATTTAGCTCAAAATAATGAACATATAAACACTTATAATAACATTGATATTAATATATTCAATAAAAATAACTTCAATAACGATAATAATGAAATGAATAAAATTAAAGAACATTATTTTTTAAATCAAAATAATGAACCTCTACAGATTCATACAAATAACTGTCAATTGATGAATGAAAGTAATATAATAAACGATATTACCTTATTAAACGATACCTTAATAAACGATACGGAATTACCGTCTCTGGATTTGACATCAGAGGATGATAATTCTGAATTTGATATTAACGCCATATTAAATCCAAAAGCATTATTACAAACTATGCACACAGAAGATGAACTTATACCACCACCGCCACAATTTTGTGATAATAACACGTATTCACCTATTCGTTTTTCTCAACAAGAAACTAACTTTGAAGATTTTCCAGAATATAGCGATGTACATGACGACATTACAGATGATTTTGAGGGAAATGAGAGCGTATTTCTTCAAAATAGTGATATTGAACTAACACCGTCTAGAGAAATTGAGACATGTTCGCCATCACGTGTAATATTTTCCCCATATTCAAGTCCCAAGCATTCGTTCACTATGAAGCGTAAAAATTTTGTCGAAAACACCAATAATTTAGTTTATCCAAATTCACGTCGAGCTAAATTGTCTTCTTTTAAATTTAAACGTAAAAGTATGTTAAGGAAATAATAGTTCTGTATGTTAATGCATTAAAGTTTGTTTTACTAATTATTACTTTGTTTACTTTTAATTTATTATATTTATACCAAATTTCATGAAATTATAATCACAGATATGTTTATATCTAAAATTTTGCACATCACAAACATTATTATTAAAATTTTAACTAAAAATTACTTGTAGTCATGTATATATATGTGTATATAGTATCAGTAAATTGTGTGCACATTATTATTTAGCATCAAAATTTTTTTATATGATTCACTTTGAAAATTCTCAAGTATTTTTTCTGAAAATTTTAACTCAATCAGAAATTAAAAAATTAAATGAAATAATAAATATTTACAAACTTTAATGTTTAGCTACCACAAGTCAGGATTAAGAAAACAATGTATGTATAAGCAACACCAAACTTTATTGTAGTTAGAGCAGAAACAACGCGTAGCAAAAAATTATTATTAACTTTAATTACATTTATAGACTAAAAGCGAGGGATAAAATTTTCACTACAGTGACAGTATCTACGACATTATATTATTACAATTACAATTAAAGTAAAACCAAGACTGACTAAACATAAAAGTATAACAAGTGGGTTCGATGCCTCGATGGTCGGACATATTAACTTTATTTAGTTGGTCTTGGTTGAACAGAACTCCATTCCTTTACTCCAATTAGTCTTTTCTAAGTTGAACAGTGCGACGTCCTATGGGAGGGCGCTGAGCGCACACCATTCAATTTAAAAGAAACTCTGCGAGCGCCGCGCCCGCCGGCGGTCGACGACCCCGGCGCCGCCACGCCCGAAGAAATTGTTACAACCTCTATACTTTGCATTAAAATAATGCCCATTTTCACAGGCAAGGGATCCTAATACCGCAACCATTTAATTCCAGTGATATATTCACTCTGACGCCTCTGAAGTTCTCAGCTTCCCTGCAAAGTTTTCCATCGTGTTGCAAAAAGAAAACCTGTACGATCACTGGCGAATACAAACAACCGCTGCCGGCAAAGGTGGCAGTCCGTCAACAAGACACCAGCTGAGAAATGTTTCCGTTTAATGCTCAGCATGTCGACACTGAGGTGAGTCGTATCAACTAAAACATCATGACTCCATTATAATATATAATAATAATACATTAATAGCTAATATTTTGGGTAAGTAGGTAATAAATTCACTTTAATATAATGCAAAAACATGCCTAAATAATGCTGAATATTAAACTGGAAATGTATAGTCCACACGTTTTTTTTTTATTATTTTTCATTTATTTTTTTTATTTTTTTTTATTTTTTTATTATTATTGAGTAATTTCCACGCTGGGAAAATTACACTAATTCTATGCAAAGTATAGCTTGTATTTATTATATGACCACTCCATACTTTGTTTCTTTATGTTTACGGGCTATGTTATTCAATCTCGCACATTAGCAGTCATAGTACAAAGCTAAAGTTAAACAGAATACATTTAAATTTGTAAAAAAAAAACATGCAAGGAAAAGTTCGAGTGCTTTGGGAATATTACAGTAACAAAATATAACTTAAATTTGAATATAAATATTGAGGCAAAATCACATAATATTAACTCAGAATAAAAAGCTTTCAATTTGTAATTCTGCAACTGAGAGACTGCATGTAACATTTGTCACTCAAGTCCCTACGCAATGAAAAAAAATGTTCCCCAGTGAAAGAAAGCATCATAGCTGTTAAAAATTGTACTATAGTTATATTAAAATTAAAAAGTTCCGACCACTGACTAGTTAAATGTCGTAAAACATTTTAAAAGAAAGTTCAATTCTTCAATATTTACAAATATGTAGGAAAAATTAATTTTATATATTTTTAAATGAATTTTTGATCTTAATTTATATAAAAAAATATGAACATCTTGTATAATAACTCTATTGAAGTAGTAAGGTAGTATTGAAAATAATATAAATTTTTACAAAAAGAAACAGACTTCAAACAGTAAGGTGAAGTGAACTCTAATCAGAACCTAACGAAATTTTCATGAAACTACTCTTGAAGTATGTCCTTTCCAATAAAAAAAGAATCGTTGAAATCGAATGGTGTGTTATTGAGTTAATCGTCCATTTGTCGCGCACATAATTAATTAAAATTTAAACCTTATATAATTTTTTACTATGGGTAAAAAAAGAATCATCAAAATCGGTTCACCCAGTCAAAAGTTCTGGGGCAACAATCATAAAAAAATACAATCAAATTAATAACCTCTTACTAGTAGTCAGTTAAAAAATCCATGTTATGCCTCACTTATATATCAATCTATTTTTTATTTTTGAAATTCATATGTGTTTGTGTTTGTCACCCTGCCAGTCCAAAACGGGTGCACCAATTTAAATAAAAATTGGTATGTATATCAGAATAAGCATCGAAAATAAAATTGGACCCGGTAGGCGCTGCAATTGATGTAAACTCTAATAGATCAACTAAACTATTAAAAATTTCGTTATATTATGTTTATGAGAACACTTTAGCCCGGACTGGACAATGTCTCCTAGGCCCGCTAGTATATACACACATAAAAAAAGAGATTCACAATCGAGATGTAATATCAAAAACCAAAGTATTAAACTGCAAATATGCCAGATACACAGCATAGCCCGAAGCGAGTGGCATTGCGCCAATACACATTGTATTTGAAGTGGTTACAGAGCGACAACCGGCGACATCAACCACAGAGCCGCGACGGTCTATACTAGAATTCATTGAATAAAACATCAGTGGCCATACATTTAAATTGAGTTACATGGTCGGCTACAGGTGATAAATTGCCACTATATTAGAATTAAATATGATAAATACAATATTATATATGAATAACGTTAACACGGCAGGCTTTATCGCGTGCAGTCGACGATGTTGCATAGACGGTCACAAGACGTGTTCAATTGATGTCGCGAGTTAGTGAGATTTCACTTTTTCGTCATGATTTTGAGATATTCGAGAGCATTTTGGGCGGCAGACGATTGGGCGTCCTTGCTTGTGAGACCTGAGCCATAGCATACTGCTACTGGTAGAGTGGACAGCTGCACGAGGCACTGACAGCGACCTGTCATAGACTTCTCTTCAATATCCACATATGTTACTTCAAATGATTGTTCTGAAGCAATCTCTTGCAGGAACTGCACGAAATTGAAATCCTTGTTGTTCAATGGGGTTACCTGTAATGTGATATTTTTTGTTTTTATATCTGGTTTATAAATTTAGTAAAACAAATTATACATATACTACTAACACACAAACATGCTACTTACAAACAAATCATGCAACTATACACCACTGTACAATATTAGAATATTCCCACGCCCTATATTAGAATATTTATTTTATCAAAATACATTATGTAATATGCACATAAATAAATATACAGAGTGTAACGCAATCGATGGGTCAATGGTTGTCTATAGGTAGAGGCCGATTTTCAGTTGTTCGGCAGATATATGAGAATTTGTGATGTTTTGCAATAATTCAAAGGATCGGCTTATAAATCTGGAAATGACAAGGAAACAAAAATCATTTTTAAAAAAGCAATTGTTTTTCAAAAATTTTTAAGGGATGTAGCAAAAAAAATCACTGGCGATTTTTTCCAG
>FAPJ01000740.1:0-10666 GCA_001485985.1 Heliconius ethilla aerotome | reverse complement strand
TTTTATAAGATATAGGATAAAACAGTACAAATATTTTGTCAGTACATTTAGTATTTTTGACTGAAATGGATTTGACTGTCTGCCTGTATGTATGATCACGCTAATCTCCGAAAGTAGGTACTGAACCGATTTACTTAAAATTTTCACCAATTCTTTTTTTTTTCTTTTTTTTTCTTTCATCAATTGTTTCATCAAAATCTGTTCATCAAAAAAAGTTATCGGCGTTGGAATGAACTCAAGGCATGAGTTTGCCTGTAAATATATATCAATCTATATATATGTATTTTTAACCGACTTTCAAAACAAGGAAAAGATTCTCAATTAAATATTTTCGATTCGATTTTCGATTCATTTATTCGATTAATTATTTTGGATTCGATTTCGATATTGGATTATTCGATTCATTTTGGACTATCTTAGTGTACATACGGACAAACTGTGTCTGAAGAACAATTGACGCTATCCCACGCCGCAAATCAAGTCATCGCTTGACCGCAATTCCTCTCACAGCTGTAAACACAAAAGAGTTTTTAATCACTTTCTTTACCTCATTTCTCTTGAAGTGCTACATCATTTACTTTCAAATAATTATTTTTTATATTTTGTTGTTGTTGGTACTTTTTATTTAAATGTTAGTGCTCGAAAATAGCTTTCTAAATGACGTGAACGATACATGGCGGAATAACTATTCAGTTTAACGATCAGTAGTGGTAGTGGTTGCACAATAGCGGAACACCACACAAGTGGCACATAGAACGAAACCTGTCGTTCTAATTCGACAATGATATTAATCAATATTGCCGCAACAAAATAGCGGATTACAAATGTTTGCATAACCAGCTAATATACTAGAGACTGGAGCCGGAAATACTAGAGCCGGGGGGTGGTAGTCGTGCTCTGCTGGACCAATTTTCATTGTTTTTGATTCGTTGGATTTGTCTCAGCCCCGAATAGCAGAATACGCCTTAAAAACAATGAAAAATCGACGAATACATAATTACAAAAGATGAATCATTCTCCCTATACTCGATTCACAATGGCGAGAGACAAAAAGCATATAGCACAGTAAATAATATTATTTTATTATAGAAATAGCATACCGGTAAAGCTCGAAAAATAAAAAAAATCAAAATTCTTAATTTTTTTTTACACTACGATATCCAATTATGTTCGTTAATAAATTCTGAAATACAGTTAAGAAAAGGTTAAATAAATGCGAAACGTATGTCACGTTTGAATATCGTCGGTTGAATTGCATTAATTTGAACTACTTATAGAATAGTTAGACATTTTATTTTATATTATAAACGCTGTGTTCAGTGATTGAATTGATACAGTCATTATTATGTCATTAATTAGGATCAAGTTACTATATATATAACATATAGTATTGATTATTAAAATTACTATTTAAATTTGTGGATATCGATGAAGTTATTTTTATAAATATATTTTGAAATTTTATAAAATTGAACATATATTTCTTAAAAAGAAGTAGGTAATTATGTTAAAAGAAAGGAATACGAAAAGAAGTACGTAACAAGAAACGAATACAATAAATAACAAAAAGAGATTGTTTTTTTTTTATTTAAATTTAACAATTTTTAAATACTTTACATGTAAAAACACTCAAAAGCAAACTTCTTCCCAAATTTGGTATATATTTTAATAGTATGAAAATAAATGACATACTGTAATTATGAGGACTTTTATATTTTATATTGAAATATTTAGCCATCCATCAGATTATATTCGCCATTTTCAGTTATTTTCATTGAATTTTCGTGATTCCGTTGTTACTTTTGTTTTTTTTTATTAATAAAAACTTTAGCAGTAGAAGCTTGGCAAAGGTGCATTGACCCTTTCGTCATTCATGTAGTCGATAGTTCCTCAGAATCGTAACACGACATTCATTGACTGTCAGCTGGTTAAATATACATAAACTTGTTGCGTGTCAGGGGAAGGTAGGCAGGCACCGTGCCTACTGACGCATGGCGTAGTCCAGTTCCTCTTCCAGCGACCGATAAACCTTCTATTACGTTCAAAAGTAATGATATAACGCGGAAGCATTTGTAGAGCGCCAGTGCGCCAGTGCGCCAGTGCGCCAGTACGTAATGTTATGCAATTATTACATTGGATATCGGTTGGTATGATTCCTTTTTGATTATACGTGATGTGCTATCGTTACGGTGCACTATTCATACATTATATAGTAGACACATTACACTGTGCCACTCCAGGCTCTGTATAAGATACCATGTAGGCTACAAGAGCGACGATATCACTTTACTTCCTCGGTATGTTGTCAAACGTAGTCGGGTGGCACAGTCGCTAGGGGCTCTCGACGGACTCCCGACCCCACGGCTTATAATAATCCAATAAAACGTGCGATCTTTTCACCCCAAAGTAATCTATTTGCGAAATACTGAGGGGAATTCGTACGAAGCGAAGCCCCGTGGATTACTACCGCGACTCTGTTTGCAAGTCAACACAAAATACGAAAGTATCTAGTATCTTCCTTTTTCTATACAATAGATATAAACAAGAATCATTAATAGTAGAAACAACATTTACTTGGCCATCCTTCACATTCTTGATATATAAGGAATATGAATAATTTCGTCAATTGAATAAAACTGTATTGATATTCCACACTTAGGAAAGAAAAATGCTTATTTAGAAAACGTATAAATAATTAAACGTAGCGGGGCTCGAACCCGCACCTCCTGGAAACCAACCTGCCGCTCTGACCACTAAGCCATACCTGGTCGGTTTCCAGGAGGCGCAGGATTTCTTAATAAGTATTTATGTAAAAGTGACTATATCACTTAAGGGAATAAACTAATATACTACTAATGTAAGTAGAAAGCAAATTTGAGCTTATCAAATGTATGAATGAACACATTTTTAAACTATAAGTCAGTCGGCATGGCATATTAACATTGCGAAACGTCATGTTGCTAGCTGATCATATAGCGCAGAGACAACTTGTGGCACTTCCTAGTAACCGATGACACCTATGGTATATTGTACTTTTCGCGGATGATACCTCTTTAATATTTAAAGTTGACAGAAATAAAATAAACTATGACGAAGTGAATATGCATTATCGCATATTCTTTGCATTGGTTTCATGTTAATAATCTAATGTTAAATGCTAAAATATACAGTGGCAAGGGGAGGCATCATTACCCGGGCGCCGCTCATAAACATACATATGAAATTATATTGTGTTCGCCTGGGGGGGCCCGACACGCCACTGGACATATAGTATACAAAATTCAATGAAATTGTGGTCATATTGATACCATTACTCACCCTCAAAATCACGTGTCAATTTTTTTATGGTGTAATTTAATTCTAGAAAATTGAGGACCATGATAAAAGTGTCTAGATAAAAACATTCCAGGTTGTTTCCCCACATAAAAATAATATAAGCAATACTTTACAAAATAAATACACGTGATATTTTAGTATGCAGTCTCACTGTATCAAGCGTCTCAAGCGTCTCAAGCGTCTCTACAATATGTAACTCGTGTTATTAGTTACAATATAAAGTACAATTACTTCAATTAAACAGTACACATATTTAATCTGTACATATTATCTTCATTTAACTGAAATGGGCACTTAAAGAGAAGAATAGAAAGCAAATATATATTTTTTAATTTCTTGTCTGTCTGTCTGTATGTATGATCACACTAATCTTTTAAGTATTGAACTGATTTACTTAAAACTCACCAATTGCTTTGTTTTTACTCAACATCTAAAGGTTGTTTCATCAAAATTGGTTCATTAAAAAAAACCAAATCTATACTTATACTTACAATAAATCTGTATTTGTTTTTGATAAATCTGTATTTTTAACAGACTTTTAAAACAAGGAGGTTCCCAATTAAATATTTTCGATTTGATATTTGAATTATTTAATTATTTTGAATTCAATTTCGATATTGGATTATTCAATTTGATTTAGGTATTTTGTGTAATATGCAATCATTATAGTTATTTTACAAACAATATTATAGATCCTTATTCAAATGTTATTGCATTACATTTAAGGCTGTCACTGAACAAGTAAATTAGTCATTGACATCAACACATATGACTGTCAGTCAATTCTGTTTACTAGCCGCTGGCAGGCCGCCAGTATTGAATAATCCCCTGCTGACTTTCATAATCGAAGTATAAAAGATATTATCAAATTTAAGTACAAGTATAGATAAAACTCATCGGATTATAGCTGCAGAGCTGATACAGACTTTAGCTTTTATGTAATACTCCTCCAGTATTGAGTGGCAGAAATTAACAAAACAATTTATCTCCTTCTCAAGGTGAGGACATGAAAATGATTCATTACCTCAAGTGGAGATGAAACCCACTATGTTCATAGCTGTGCAATTTATAATTAATATTTATTTAAAAAATATAATAATTAGCCCATAATTATAAATTGTATATTCATCCAAACTAACATGTTTATAAATAACTTGTGTCTGTTATAAACATCTTGTAACCTTAGTGAAGTTATATTATGTAGATTTTTAAAGTACTTCCTTTTTAGTAAAAAATATGACTTATGTCTACAGATGACAACAATATGTAATTATGTACCTGGTGGCAGCGGCTCAAGGGCATTCTATATGTTCATTTGACACCAACACACTAATGAAATCACTTAGTGAATTTAACTTGTATTGACAGACTTATAAAGTCTCTGATGTGAAATATTTATTTATTCTTTTACGTTAAATAATTAAATAATGAGTAAATAGTGGTGTCGTTAATTCGAAGCATCTAAACGTTAGCTTAGACTACGGTATAAATTTGCTTCTGTCTTCACCATAGCTTTATACATATCATTTACCTATTACAATTGTAATTTGCCCTTTTTTTCTGGACATATGCTTGGGAAAAATCGATATTTTCAACATAACAAGACACTGCTAGCGAAACGTTAAGTAAATACTTATCAGAAATACTTAAATAAAATGAATACAAAATTTTAATTAATGAAATATAGACATTCTCTAATAATTTTTAATAACTCAGAAATAGCAACAATAAATATATATATAATAAAAAACAGCAATAAAACACCGGCACTCACCCATCTTGACGGAGTTGCTCGTTCACCGCACTGTACTCGCTAATGTTTGTTGAGCGTCATCACAAACTACACTTTAGTTATTTTCACGTGAACACTGATATATTATAGCGTGGACCGCCGGTATTCAATATTACATATTTGAAGTGTCAGGGAGTTGGGGACGGAGCAGCGGGCACTAGGCAGGCACCAGGCAGGGCGCAGGCAGGCACTGGCGCAGCTGTCAGTCGGCGGCGCGCGCGTGCGTTCGGAACTCGGACTCGCCTCGCCTCGGCCTCTCTTTACTTACGTTTATGCCATCTAATAAGACACACTACTTATCACTTGAATGCTATTTCTGTGGCCTCGTTTTATTTATTTTGTTACTATAGAAAACATAATTATGTTTACAGTTAACAAATTATTTTGAGGTGATAGTTAGAACGTAGTACACCTATACTACTAATTTGTTTTCTATTCAAAATTAAATATTAAGAAATTGCTAAATTTCATTTCAGTTATATTATTTTACTTTATATCTTTCCATATATATATATGAGTCCACAAGCGATATAGCTACTAGCGATTATAGACTTTCATGATAATTTCCGATAGCAATTGATTAAAACATCAACACGCGCTAATTAAAAATCATTATAATTTTTATTAGTTTCTTACATTATATAAACGTTACTAAAGCACTAAATATCTCAATGCATTTTATACAGAAAATACATAATCTAGTCTCATTTGTCAAATATTTAATTTGCAATTAAACATTTTAATTAACAAATGGGTAGAGGTAATGGGATTTAGTTCTATAAAAGATAACGGCAATGCCACTTAAGTATTTCTAACAGTTCTCAATATTTTCATTGAGTTCACGCTTTACTCGCAGTTAACATATAAGTACCTTTTGTTTTTCTCTGGGAAATGTACGGAAGGCCAGCGCCTTACGAATGAGCGGTACTGTTGGAACTCACCGGTGAAACCGATCCTGCCCACTGAAACCCAGCGGAAACCCTCTCCACCAAAATGAGACGCCGTAGGATTGCTCGCGCATACTACTACGACGCCTCGGTGGAAGGTCCGCCTACTGCGAACCACCATCGCCTCACCCTGAAGGCGATGGGGTTACTCCTAGGGCACCCGCAGTCTCGATGACTTGCAGGAGGATCACCCTGAATAACTCCTCTAGGTTAGGGGGAGTAGACGATGCCTCCATACCGCCTTCTTCTACCCCCTGGCCTACGGCGGCGGAGCGAGTCTGCGTTCGAGCTGGACTCGCGCACCCGCTCCGCGGCCTCCTTCAATGCGATTACTGATTCGCAGAAGGAGACCATTGCAGACCAGTTCCTCTCACAGTCCAGCATAGCCCCTACCACACTGGCCAGTGAGAGGTCCCTCCCCACTACCGCCATCAAGGCATGGCGTTGTGGGGCCCAAGCGGGGCATTCAGCCAGAGTGTGAGGCATCACATTCATGGCACACCGGCGACGAATCCTGTCCCATCTGATGTAGGTATTTGCCGAAGCAACCGTGCCCCGTCGGTACCTGCATCAGCCTGAAAGTCAGGACTCCAAAGCTCCTTTTGACCCAGCGTTCAAGGTGGGGACGGACTGCCTCCACAGTCGCTAGCCCTGCCGCCGGTGACACCAGGTCGCTTTTCCATCGCCAGGCAGGGCATTCCTCCTGATCCGCGTGATATTCTCCTGCGATAGCTGCACGCCACGTGACCGCTCACTTACGCGGAATGCGTGAACTTTGGCAAGCACTTCCACCTGTAGTTCTCAAGGCGGATCGCTTGCCAGGAGAGTAGCCGCCGTCCATGACACCGTACGGTAAGCCCTAACCGCTCTCACTGCTATGACCCGCTGCGCTTTCCGCAATTGGGCCTTATTACGAGCAGTGAGAGAGTCCGCCCACACAGGTGCACCGTATAGTGCCATGGATCTCAACACACCGACGTATACCCGTCGGCATGGAGAATCCGTCCCTCCAACATTCGGCAGTAATCTGCCAAGGGCCCCTGCGACGTTCACAAGCTTCGGCGCAAGCTGAGCGAAGTGCGTCTTGAACAACCATCGGCCATCCAGAGTCAGGCCCAAATACTTCATCTTCAAAAATAAAAAAAGGATATTTCAAAGAAAAGGCAAACATGAACGCTTCATAAAATAAGTGCTTTATTGATTACATTTCGTAGGTATAAAGATACATAATTTAAAAATAAATTGTACGTGTTTTGTTAAACAAACAAAAAAAATAACTTAAATAACAGCAGGGAATATCCACAATTTATTTACAATTTAGGAAAAAAAATTGAGACGCGAAAAACACGAATGTGCTTAGACTAATGAACCTGTTAATAACCTGCGACTGTGAGAACCGCGCATTTATAACAATTATGTAGGTATTAATATATCCCACAACACCCACGGCCACCAGGCACTAGTCCGCTACCCACCGAGACACAATAAATATTAGAACCTTAAACTCTCTGTACAATACTGTAAAATATGTAATAGACTCTCCTTATAATTTATTCCATCTATGCGTTAGCTGGAAGTACCGTGTCTTGGTGTAACTGTAAGCTGTAAATATTAAGTCTGTACTCATTAGCATCTGCAATCTGCATTAGCTTAGTCTAGCGTTCAGTAACTACTCTAACTATTCGTTATTATTGTAAATAGATTTAGTTAAGAAATGTGTTGCAGCCCCTAAACGACAAGGGGAGTGAACGCTTGGAAAATTACTTTTTACAACTACATGATAAATATATGTAATATTTTGTCATGAATTTGAAACTACTGTACTGTACTACTAATACAGATTATTAATTACTATAATCAAAATAAAAAAAAAACAAATAATTTTATTATTTGCGGCATAATGTCTAGGATAAAATTAATAAATAATATTAATTATCATAGGTAAAAGATACATAAAAATATATTAAGTTAAGAAGCTTGCAATTTATTAATTTATAATAAATTAATAACCAATATGTTACAAGTAAATACAGCGTATAAGCAATGTGAATGCCTATTCAATGTGATAAGGCTAAAGTACATATTTTTTTTAACAAAAACTACATATTATTTAAAAAAATCATAATATTTTTATATATGTGGGATTTACATTGCGTGTATTTTATACAAACATGAATTTTTTGCCAAATCTATACCATACAATTATAGTATCATGTATTTTTCAAAACAAAAATACTATAATCATTGTATATATGATAAAATTTGGTATTATATCATCTAAATCAGAAATCTTTTATCAATTTTCCATTTCAATAATATCCAATGTAATATATAATGTGACAAGTTCCGTATAAATCAATTTCGTTGACTAGAACTGAATGCTGGTGCAGCTTCCTAGTCAGTTACTAATTAAACAATGTTCTATAATAAATATATATACTTGGTCGTGTAATATGATACAAAGCAATCTGACTGTAAACACGATGGTTTTCAATACAATTCCCATCAATTAATAATATGAGGAAAGAAAACTACAAAAGGAGTGACGCTAACATTTTTATAGTGTACACTTGGAATAGAAAAATATTTTAAAATGGTATAAAAATTTAAATTTGAAATTTGATTCGAAACCGCGGTTTCAGACGGTTTCGAAGATGTGCGGGTTCAGGTTCCACCACGTTAAATTTTTTTATAAATTTTTTAAAAATACATATCAGAGCGGCCTTAAAGGGTACCGGGGGCAAAGGTGTACATGTATAATTATAATTTGTAGAAACAAGAAGGAATAAACAAAGCTTATTAACTCTTATTATATAGTAATAAACCGTAAAACTATAAATTGCATTGTTTTTAGCGAAACTATAAACACTAAGGATTTGTGTAGATCTGTTTTAAATTTAATTATTATATTCTGGTTACATATATAATATTAACCATATAGATTGTAAGTAAATCCGCAGGCAGACACTAAGTTAAGGTCCAATTCCAAATTTTTAGTACTCTGCATACATCTAGCTCACTACAGGAAGGTTAGTTTCCCGATTTATATTAAAAAATGAGCAATTATCACATTAGTAGAGATTTTTTACAACATTATCAATATAGGGCAAAGCGACCGCATTGACTATGCAAGGACTACTCACACTCACTTCATATCTATGAACCACATAAAGTATTTTATGACGGAAGGTAAACATTGCATACATCAATTGCAATTTGTAACTTTATTTACAGACATATTAATAAAATAATATAATAAATACGCCGAATTAGAATTATTTCACTGAAACAACTAATTAGCGATATGTTAATTTAAAAGAAACAAAGAAATATATATTTTTGAAATATCAGTAAACAATGATGCTACTCGTCGTCGGTGTCGGCGTCGCTGGAATAGTCGGGGAAGGGCCCGCCGTAGGGCGGCGCCGCCTGCTGTCGGTAGTAGTTGAGCCACTCCTCCAGCAGCTGCGCCTGCAGAAGGTCGCGGGGCGCCGCGCGCACTGCCGCCACCGGCGCCCCCGCGCGCGTCTCCACGCGCAGCCAGCGCCGCAACGCGCCCGCCTCGTCCTCCGCTTCCGCCGCCGACAGGAAGTGCACGGGCAGCAGCGCGCCCGCGCCGTCCGCCAGAGGCCGCGCGCCCGCGCCTCCGTCGCCAGCGCGCGCCTCCACCGGCACCAGCGCGCTGAAGTGCCCGCGCGAGTAGGCCAGGCACAGCGGCGAGTCAGAGCAGAAGGCGGGCTCCCACAGCAGCGGCAGGTACACGCCGCGAAAGCAGGCGTAGCCTAGCGCCTCGCCGCGGTGCGAGGCCACCACGTCGGCGCCGTACACAAGCAGCGGTCGCCGCAGCACGTGCGCCAGCGCGAACACGTGCAGCGGGCGCAGCGCGGCACCGGGGCGCGCGGCGGCGGCGGCCAGACGCGCCCACTCAGCGCGCAACTGCGCGTCGTCGGGCGCGTAGTGCAGCGCGGCCGCGGCGCGGCGCTCGTAGGTGGCCCAACGCGCGTACAGCGCGGTGGCGGCGGCGCGCGCGCGCAGCGTGTCAGACAGCGCGGCGCGCAGGCAGTGCGCGCGGTCGCTGACCCCGTAGGCGGCCTGGCACAGCGCGTCGGGCAGGCAGTCGCCGGCCGAGCGGTTCCAGAGCGGCAACAGGCGCGCAGGCGCGCGGCCGCGCGGCGCCAGCGCGGGGTCGGCGGCGAGAGCGCGCGCGGCGTCGCGGTCGGTGAGCTCGGCGAGCAGCGCGTGGCGCGCGGGGCGCGGCAGGGCGTCGAGGGCAGCGGGCAACGCGAAGGCAGGCAGCTCGTCGAGGTAGCGGCAGGGGAAGGGGGGCGGCGCGGCGCGCAGGGCGGCGGCGAGGCGGCGGCGCAGGGCGGCGGCGAGATCGGGCGCCACATGCGAGGGCGCGCGCTTGAGGCCGGGCGGGCCGGAGATACGCGCCAGCAGCGCGGACAGAATGCGCTGGCGCCGGAAGCGAATGGCGAGGTGCACGAGGGTGTGTCCGGCGTCGAAGGCGGAGGCGCGGTCCAGCAGCGGCAGCTCGTGGGGCTGAAGCGCGCGCGCGGGGTCGCCGCCCGCCGATAGGTACGCTTCCACG